>JAODUP010001602.1:0-40077 GCA_025642065.1 Paralvinella palmiformis
AGTAGTCTTAGTAATAGTAATAGTAAAAGTAGGTAATAATAATAATAATAATAATAATAATAATAATAAGTAATTGATTTATGTATAGCTTAATGGAAGCATAGGTTATATATATATATATATATATATATATATATATATATATATATAGGTTATGTAACTAGGTCTATTATAGTAGATCTTTCTAATGGAATATGAACGTATACATGCGCACATATGCGCGAGCGCGCGCGCACACACACACACACTTCTTCAGCAGTGGTCTAATATTGGCCATTTTGAAAGAAAGCGGAACCGGGGACTCCACCCGTGTTTTGTTTATAATAGCCGTAATCAAAGGCAGTTTCATTAGCTTCGGAGGTCGCTCGGCCCATTTAGCCTATCATGTGCACAAAAGTGGCCGTAAAACATCAATCATCGTGTAATCAAAGGCAGTAGGTATTCCAGCACTTCTTTCAACAGGTATGTAGGTAATGGGTCTAGTTCACAAGATTTTGAGGGAGACTTAATGATCTTGAGTGGCAGGCGCAAGTTTTGTCAGAGGCTGTCCTTCAAATTTGATATCAGTGCTCATCACGACAGCGTCGCTTATTGGAGATTTGTGATTATCACTGTCGTCTCTAATGGTTGTAATGTTCCTCATGAAGAAATCACTAAAGTTGTTGGCCAAGTGCTCATCAGATGAACAGCTTGGCAGAATGATTTCTCCTTTATGTCCCATCAAATTCTTAGTGATTCTGAACATACATTTTTGACTGTTCCCACATTCTGCTATCTTGTCTGAATAACAAGTCCTCTTGTATCTCATGAGAAGCTTTCTTACTTCACGACATCTTCTTTGAAAGGTGATAAATTGGAAAATCTAAGATTTACATTTTTACCCACAGTCGTTCAGCTTTCCGACGATTGTGTTTTCCTTCTCGAAGTTCTTCAGTATACCAGGGAGCATTTGTGCCTCAGGGTTATAGTTTTCATCTCCAGAGGGGCATGTTTATTGATCAAAAACTTAACACCCGAATTATATGCTTGCAAAAGGTCATCTGCAGCGCCACTTGTACATAATAAATTGACAGATGATTTAATGTCCTCGATTAAATCTGACACAGAAATAGCACAATGTCTACGGAAAGAGATCTATTTTTACTATGCTGTGACTTAGCACAATCCAGTGTAACCTGAATGGCAAAATGGTCACCTGAGTCTTTACCTTTACTATCATACAGACATGGGTCGACAATAGACGGATTTCCCTTGACTTTGGAGCTGCTTTCTCTTGTAATTATCACATCTAGCGTGTGGCCACGGATATGAATGGCTCCAGTAACATGTTGTAAAAGACCATAAGCATAAAGTTGCCCCGTGAATCGACGAGGTGGACGATAGATAATGCACAATCTGATCTGGGTCTTTCCAGCTTTCACGGACAATTCCATGTGTTCAAATTGCGTAAATATACCGTCCTTAGTGGATTGGATTATATTGAAGACTAATCCCTCCCTGAACAAAACCGCTGCGTTTATCTGGTCTTGCCACTTGCACAATATCATAACCAGGAGGTACCAACCCAGACAATACCTGGGCATCGATGGAAGTACCCAGCCAAGTTTCTGTCAAAACCAGTATATCGATGTTGTGAGACGTCACTAAGTCAGCAATTGACAAGGCTTTATTCTTCACTGGTCGGCAGTTTAGGGAGGAAAGTGTCAAGAGTTTAGCCGTCTTCAAGCAATCGTTCACTGGTTTAATTGTTGTGCAGTTACAAAACATTAAATGATCATGTTAAATATAAGGACGCAATTTCAAAGCAATGGTAAGTAATGTGAACAGTACAGGGTTGATAATAAAAATCAGATTTACAAAATTCATTTGAATTAAATTAGATTTGTTTTATTTAAATCAGTTTGTTTTCACAATCCACAATATCATTCAGAATGCCCATAAAAGTTTGCTTTGTGTAGTAACAACACACTAATTAGTCATGATAAATATAAGGATGCAAATTCAAAGCAATTGTAAAGTAATGAAATCACAATTCGTCATTAATGCGCATTAAATCACAGCCAGATTTTAAAGTAGCATGAATACAATCTGGAAATGTTTTTAAAGATTATTTTAGAGTGATTTAAATCAATTATTTAAATCTCTTGATTAAAATCAAACAACTCTGGACTAGAAAGGTGACGTGAAATATACGAGAATCATAAGAATTCAAATACAGTTAGCACAACTAATATTCTTTTGATAAAAACAACACAAATCAGTTATTATACTAATATTTTGAATGCTTAATTTTAACTAACAATATATTTATTTATGTATAGATTAAATGAGATATAGGCTTATGTGTTGATGCTCTAAGCGAATATCATTTATATATATATATATATATATATATATATATATATATATATACTTTTGAATATGACGTCATCTTTGGAAAACAAAGACGCCTTTTTTGACCTGTGTTACGTGTTCTATATTGTCTTTGTTCAACGTATAAAATGGTGTATTATGCCGCATATAATTGTGCAAATGGATCTGCCAGTATACATTAAACCCCCCCTCCATGTAGCCGCTTTCCTGTGGGCGTGACATATTTGTCGCGTACGAAAAGCGAATTAGCTGGTTCCCACAGGCTGATGAGTAGACCAGACACATGGTTAGGTATACGCACACATCTATCAATATGTGGAGGTATTTTATTTTTAGATTAATGTATGTATAGTTGTATTTAGATTTATGGAGGTAGGTTTCGAAGGATGTTTAGATATGTTGATGCTCTGTGCCTGTTGCCTCTTACTATGTACACAAAACACACAACACACACACACACACACACACACACACAAAAAATAACACATATTATATATATATATATATATGACACGTACGAACACCAATAAGTACATATACACAAACCTACACACATTTATACACATACACACAAACACACACAGTGAGAGAGAGAGAGTCAGTGAAGCATTTTATTCTTCCTTGTTACAATTTGTGTTTATTAAGCTGTGGTCACTGGTGTCTCCGTCAGATATCTTTTCGTATCAGTTACTAGTTGACTACGTGCCATACTCAACATATAATTGGTTAGGTATATGATGGAAGGTATTGCTGATCACTAACAATATAAATAACACCATGAAGTTCATCATACCTTGGCTGTCGATTGGATTTGCCTTGATCACAGCAATCACATCAATCGGTAAGCAATTCATTATCTCATAATATTATTATTATTATAATATGTCATACTTAAAGGTCGTAGGAAAAGGTTTCCTAAATTAGTAAAAATGTCAGTGTTATTTGTTAAAATCAATTTCAGTCAGATTCGCTAGAAATAAATTTACAGTGGTAATCATTATATATATATATATATATATATATATATATATATACTTTTGAATATGACGTCATCTTTGGAAAACAAAGACGCCAAACACTTGCATTGGCCTTTTTTGACCTGTGTTACGTGTTCTATATTGTCTTTGTTCAACGTATAAAATGGTGTATTATGCCGCATATAATTGTGCAAATGGATCTGCCAGTGAATGGATATGAACAGAGTGCAGTGGAAGCCAACTTGCCAAATTACCACTTCGAGGAAAGTATGTTCGTTATTTCACCAACTGGGTAATACTAAGCACAAACGAATCAACGGTTTGATGGAGAAACTTAATAGAAAATGGGTATGCATGCGCGATAATAGGGTTATCTTGAGGGCAAACTATTGTACATTCACCAGTTCATGCATTCGTGAATAAAGTATAATTTCACTTATTCACAACAAAAGAAATTTACTTAGGCCTACTGAAAGCTTCTTATGGTTGTGTATTGTAGACACTACTAAACTGTTAAACCAGTTTAGTAGGTGTTCCAATTAAGGGCGGCATATTCCTGTATAGGCCACATATGGGAGATACCCATGAATCCACCGGGTTCCCATATCCCGACAAATATAACTTTATTCTAAATAACGTTATGTGATAGAAAGTGGGAAATATTTGCATTCAGGCGCAGTGTGTTGATTTGTCAATTAAGCTTGTACCTACACAAAAAACACCAATCCAACTCGTGTTGTGGACTTGGGCCTAGTGTCAGCGACTCAGGTGGCTGTTTTAGATTCGTGTATGCTCTTGCTGCGGTTAACTGCTCACTAGTAATACTGTCTATGACCCATTTACAGGAGTGGTACGAAGTTGTAAATGAACGTTCACTTAGTGATGAACGGAAAGGTATGATGATGATGATGATGATGATGATGATGATTGATGTTTTACGGCCACTTTTGTGCACATGGTATGTTAAATGGGCCGAGGAAACGTATGAGAACGTATGAGGATTAGCTGTTAGGTTCGAGTAAATCATAGTATTTACTGAGGTTTGAGACGATATTTCGTTCTAGTCCAGTAATAATCAATTGTGCGGTATTGCTACTTTGTTTTTATTTTAGTTAAATCACTTCAGTGAGTCCATACTGAGTTAGTGCACATTCTTTTGTGGTGAACAAACTGTAATGTTTGTTAACACGCTGAGGGTATATAAAAGGCCTGACCTTTCACTTAGGTTAGAGAAGAACTTCGATGCCAGACTAGTCGGACGTGTATTGATTGATACATGGTTCATATAGATAGGATTTATTCAGTTATTCGAACCCAGAATAAAGCTGAGGTCAGCATCTGAGGTGTCGAAATGTTTTATATACAGGTTTCTTTTGGACCACAGAAAATTACTGTTGAATGTAAACTGTGGTGTCAAAATAGTTTATGATATGTATGTAGCAAGTCACCATTGAACCACACGCACGTGTTGTTTGTTGCGAGCTGTGGTATCAAATGGTATGTTTTTTACGTGCTTCCGCTTTTTGTACGTAGCCTGCATGTAGCCGCTTTCCTGTGGGCGTGACATATTTGTCGCGTACGAAAAGCGAATTAGCTGGTTCCCACAGGCTGATGAGTAGATCAAACACATGCTTAGGTATACGCACAAATTTATCAATATGTGGAGGTATGGAACATTTTATTTTTAGATTAATGTATGTATAGTTGTATTTAGATTTATGGAGGTAGCGAAGATTAGATACACACACCTCACACACATCACACACTACACACACACACACACACACACACACACACACACACAACACTACAAAATATATATATATATATATATATATATATATATATATATGACACGTACGAACACCAATAAGTACATATACACAAACCTACACACATTTATACACATACACACAAACACACACAGTGAGAAAGAGAGAGAGAGAGAGAGAGAGAGAGAGAGAGAGAGAGAGAGAGAAAGAGAGAGTCAGTGAAGCATTTTATTCTTCCTTGTTACAATTTGTGTTATTAAGCTGTGGTCACTGGTGTCTCTGTCAGATGTCTTTTCGTATCAGTTACTAGTTGACTACGTGCCATACTCAACATATAATTGGTTAGGTATATGATGGAAGGTATTGCTGATCACTAACAATATAAATAACACCATGAAGTTCATCATACCTTGGCTGTCGATTGGATTTGCCTTGATCACAGCAATCACATCAATCGGTAAGCAAGTCATTATCTCATAATATTATTATTATTATAATATGTCATACTTAAAGGTGGTAGGAAAAGGTTTCCTAAATTAGTAAAAATGTCAGTGTTATTTGTTAAAATCAATTTCAGTCAGATTCCCTAGAAATAAATTTACAGTGGTTCTTAAAACCTGCTTTGCTAGCATCTCACATCCAACAGCTTTAATCGAGAATCTTCTGAAAACCTTTGAATATGACGTCATCTTTGGAAAACAAAGACGCCAAACACTTGCATTGGCCTTTTTTGACCTGTGTTACGTGTTCTATATTGTCTTTGTTCAACGTATAAAATGGTGTATTATGCCGCATATAATTGTGCAAATGGATCTGCCAGTGAATGGATATGAACAGAGTGCAGTGGAAGCCAACTTGCCAAATTACCACTTCGAGGAAAGTATGTTCGTTATTTCACCAACTGGGTAATACTAAGCACAAACGAATCAACGGTTTGATGGAGAAACTTAATAGAAAATGGGTATGCATGCGCGATAATAGGGTTATCTTGAGGGCAAACTATTGTACATTCACCAGTTCATGCATTCGTGAATAAAGTATAATTTCACTTATTCACAACAAAACAAATGTTCATATGCCTACTTAAAGCTTCTTATGGCTGTGTATTGTAGACACTACTAAACTGTTATACTAGTCTAGTAGGTGTTCCAATTAAGGGCGGCACATTCCTGTATAGGCCACATATGGGAGAGCCCCAAGCATCCTCCGGGCTCCCATGTAGTTATAGCGCTTGATATCCCTGAAAATGCCAAAACTTTCGTCGGAATCTGACAATTTGTCTGTCAACGGGTCAAGTCGCTTGTAAATAAAGCTGTGGCACTACATGATGTTGGTAAAACCTAGTGAGTGTAGTACACTCTAGTAATGGCTCTTGAAAGTTCGGAAATTTAGGATTTACGGAAAATGTTAATGGTAATATAATAGCTGATGGTTAGAATTATTTTTAGTGTGATAGTTATTCTGATAGGGAATATAATAATCGTTTGTAAGTTATATTTACTTAATTTCTTTTCCGACACCTTTAACAACGTTTCTAGGATTAGTTAATATAAGAAACTTATAATTTGTGTTTTAACGTCTCTTCAGCTAACTTATATATATCTAAAGATTAGATTAGCTTATATAACCATCTGGATTTAATAACAATTATAACTAGTCCTAAAGATGTTCTCTGACAATATATTAACAGCTTTGATCGATCTAAATGAATGAGCTTTCTGTTAATCAAAACAAATTGATATACAAAATGGTGCTGCAAGTATTATTTCTAAAATGTATGACTATTAATCGGATTATATATATATATATATATATATATATATATATATATATATATATATATATATATATATGTAATTGTTTAATGTATAATCAATAGAAATAGAGTCAACTCACTAAATGTCAGTTCTTTATTGTTTAGAACTTTCATTGCCTAGATAACAAGGATATCATTGTGATATTAGTTTAAATATATACAACAATGTATTATTTACTATATCGATCAGATAGCTCTTAACTTTACACTGATAGTATTTGGGTTAACCACAGGTATGTTCTTTTGTTTAATATTTATTTTAATTAAAAGCACTAATACCACTATATATATATATATATGATTTCTTCATAAGTTTATGAAAAGAGCGCTTTATAAGTTTGGTATAATAATAATAATAATAATAATAATAATAATAATAATAATAATAATAATAATAATAATGTACCTGGATATTTCTAGAAGAACTAAGGTTGTTTATTTACTGCTAGTGGTCTAGAAGTAATTTTCACGTGCGTATGCTAAATTTAATAAAGTAAACTGATACATGATATTTGTTTCATTGTATTATCAAGCCTTTTACTCCATACACGTGTTGGTTGCTATGGTTTCATCACTGATACAATAAACATACACAGGTATAAACATAGTGTGAATTTATAACCCTCTGATGTTAGTCCTTTTTCAAAAGAGATTATTGTTACAACATTGATAATCATAACGTATCATGTTTATTAATAACGAGCCATTAGTTTTAGTAAGAGTCGCTTGGGGCGCGCAAGGTAGCAGATAGCTAACCATTTCAATTGGTTATTCTCGGGAAACTGTTACATCTTGTTGATTAAAAGACACGGTTGACATGGATACCAGTCAGCAAAGCCATTTATTAAACATAATTTGCAACCAGTGTTAACGTGATATACTGTTACTGTGCAGCTCCTGTGACAACAAAAATTGTTAGAGAAACTGTCATATACGGTACATTGAGCACTTCTTGCTGCAAGACTTTCGGGTTTTAAATATATGCTGAATATATGTCATCAATTTGCAAGCTATTATTTTTTGGTCGATCGGACTCCATATCTTGAGTACATGTTGAGTTTAATGGTTCTGTTATTGAATTAATTAAGCATGATAAACATCTTGGCAATCTCATTGGACAAAATGGTGCTATACATCTGATACAAGATTGTTTAAGTGCCTTCGATGATAAAGTAAATATGGTAAGGTTTCATTTCAGGCACATTGATTTTGAGAGTCTATCCCAAATAGTTACATGGCGAAAGTCTATTCGGAGATTAATCAACCAGCCATCTGGAACCCATTGTAATTTTCTATCATATATTTGTGATGATATACCACCCAACATACAATTATATAAGTGTGTGATCTCTTTTGTTAATTATTAACAAAAGAGATCAGACATGGATATAATAACTTAATGCCTTATCAAAATCTACCAATGTAATCCATTCTCTTCGTTATCGATTGGTTGTTAATAGTAGTGGTTCTTCTATAAGCAATACAATATCAATTGTATCATTAATGTCGTATGTACGTCGATCCCATGTATGTACTATCAACAAAAAGACTTATCGATATAACAGTTTAGCTATTACTGTAAGTGTGATACGTGATATTTTACACATGATACATATTAGTAATTATTTCCCAAATATTCCCAAATGTTTAATTACACTAGATCTTAAATACACTGAATAGTTACCGCACATGCGCATATTAGCTGTAAATAGACAATGTTGTATAGTTAATATCGGTTTGTATTTTGCTTTTTAATAGTATATTCTTATGAATATGAAATAAAGAAGAAGAATACCCTAAGTACAGTTTAATTGTTATTATTGAACTGGTTCTATTCTACTCCATGTTATTTGGATTATTATGATTATAATCAAGTTCATAATCGATTTTTAAGTTTACGCGTGTATTAATGTGTATGCATATATATATATATATATATATATATATATATATAAAAACACACACACAAGATACGTTTGTTCGTACATAAGTAAGAAAATATGTACGTACTTACGTAGGTATGTATTTATGTATGCATGTGAGTTTCTATGTATATATGTATCTATGTATGTATGCATGCAAGTGTGTATCTATGTATGTATGTATATATGTATCTATGTATGTATGTATGTATGTAAGTGTGTATCTATGTATGTATGTGTGTATCTATGTATTTATGTATGCATGCATGAATATATGGTTAGTCGGGTTAAATAAACATGGTTAAATAACTATTGCATTTGATCCGTTTTCAAGGATGTTGAACTTTCTTGTCCCAAAACCATTAATATGATGATGATAAATATTAGAAATGTATACAGCGTTCTAATCAGCGAACTATTTTAAAGCGATTTACAAATTAAAACACATTAAATCAGAGTAGATAATAAAAACAAATATAATTTATATGTAACTAATCTTCTGTTAGAGAGTTCCAGGGGTTGGGAATGCTTTGTCTTTGTATATCCTCGAGGTTGATCTATGGACATATATGTTCAACGTTGGCTTATTAATAGAAATAATGTACCTGATATAGGCTGGTATTGGCTCCTGAATGGAACATAAAGCCAAGAGAAAAACCTTTGACTAGATGCAGTACTTGACTATAAACCATCACATCGTCAAGCCGTGACGGCACAGTTAGTTAGAGCGTAGGTGATGATGATGATGATAATTGATGTTTTACGGCCACTTTTGTGCACAAGGTAGGGTAAATGGGCCGAGCGACCTCCAAAGGTAATGAAGCGAAGTCAAAGATGAAACACCCTTCAGATATAGCCACGCCGAGATTCGAACTCATCTTTTAGTGATCTGTTATCCAACGCGCTACGAGTTAGACCACAGAGGGGCCAGTAAGAGCGTACAACTCGTAGCCGAAGGGTCGCGGGTTCGAGGGTCCGTGAGCTGCAATGTTGTCATGTCATAAAGTGAAAACCAGATAGGGCGTAATGGCTGTGTGTTTGATTAACGCTTTGCGCCTTTAATACCAGCATACGTTATATTCTTCCTTGGGAGTTGAGATGTGTGTTAGGTGTAAATAGTTCTGAGTCAGGGATAATAATACTGTACATTCGCCTCAGAACAGGGCTACCTGCTAATGACGCTATATAAACGCGCATTATTACATCTAATGCAGTACATAGGTCATAGTTCATGGTTCTTGGTCTAAGCTGCAATATTTTGTTTTTCCTATCAACTGATTTGACGATATGAATGAATTGTAGTAATCCAATATTTATGTGATGCAGGCAGGCACGAGACCTTCAAGGTATATACCGAATAGATCTAATGTTTCGAAATTGCATATTTGTTGTATTGCATGTATAAGTGAAATGATCATGCTTGTTAATATATTGTCTGAAACTATTCCAAGATTGGTTTCCCAGCTACAGTTATAATATTCTAGCCCACAATAATGCTAACACCACATTGGGTGGTCAAACCTGTACAATTATACATCATCAGTATAGGAATGGAAACTTATATCATTCTTCTGGGCAATGTTAACTCAAATAATGACATATTTGTATGCTTATACTTATGTGTATATGCACTAATCAATCGACCGATCAATCAAACAATCATCTATCTATCTATCTATCTATCTATCTATCTATCTATCTATCTATCTATCTATCTATCTATCATCACTATCTATCTATCTATCTATCTATCTATCTATCCATCTATCTATCTCTCTATCTATCTCTCTATCTACTCTATCTATCTATCTATCTATCTATCTATCTATCTATCTATCTATATCTGTATCTGTATCTGTATGTCTGTCTGTCTGTCTGTCTGTCTGTCTGTCTATTTATATGCCTGTCTCTCTGTCTGGGTCTCTAACTGTCTGCCTGTCTTGTATGCCTGCCTATCTGCATGCCTGCCCATATAGTACTACTGACAGTCAATACTTGTAGCCACCAGAGCACAATTCCAAACTAAAACGTTTATTCTCATAATTTAGCTTCG
Source organism: Paralvinella palmiformis (assembly GCA_025642065.1). Taxonomy (NCBI): domain Eukaryota; kingdom Metazoa; phylum Annelida; class Polychaeta; order Terebellida; family Alvinellidae; genus Paralvinella; species Paralvinella palmiformis. Next base: position 10,914 of record JAODUP010001602.1, read on the forward strand.
TCTGATTGTTATTATTGATATCGAACAGCTTTCATGGCTCTTGTACTCTTCTATTTCTAACGTTGTAAGGCAGTAATTAAAAACCTTACGCCTAAAACATTTTGTTCTAAAACATAGATAAATATGAAATAATTAACGTATAACTGATGCCGCCTTCATCAAGAGTCTCAGTAATGTCATTGTTCACATTAAAGATAATTGAGTTCAGTTCTTTAACATCAGCGCCGGTTGCATCTGGATCATATGGCCAAGGGTCAATTATCTAGGGAATCATAGCTCACAAACACAGCTATGGACCGGATTTGAACCTGTATATTAAGCAGAATTAAGTGACGTGTATATCACCGTTTTACAAAAGTATTCTCCAGCGAGCCTTTTAAGTATTCTTCGATATAAAGTTAATTGCGTTCGCTCGTAGGGTATCGATCACTTCACAACCTGCGTTATTTTAAATTAATCGAAACTAAATAGATTTTATCTTACAAATAGTTAAACGAGAAACAAATAATCTGTAAATATTACAATGCATTAACATCGCATATATCTGTCCATGTTAGACAGTGTAGAGGAGTGTCCATATTAGAGAGTGTAGAGGAGGGTCCATGTTAGAGACGGTGTAGAAGAGTGTCCATGTTAGACGGTGTAGAAGAGTGGCCATGTCAGTAGTGTAGAACAGTGTCCATGTTAGACAGTGTAGAGCATTATCCATGTTAGACAGTGTAGAGCAGTGTCCATGTTAGACAGTGTAGAGCATTATCCATGTTAGACAGTGTAGAGCAGTGTCCATGTTAGACGTTGTAGAGCAGTGTCCATGTTAAAGAGTGCAGAAGAGTACCATATTAGAGAGTGTAGAGGAGTGTTCATGTTAGACAGTGTGGAGGAATTTTCAATATAAGACATTGTAGAGCAGTGTCCACATTAGACAGTGTAGAGTAGTGTCCATGTTAGAGAGTGTAGAGGGGTGTCCATGTTAGACAGTGTAGAAGCGTGCCCATGTTAGACAGTGTAGAGGAATGTCCATGTTAGACAGTGTAGATGAGTGTCCATGTTAGACAGTGTAGAGGAGTGTCTATGTTAGACAGTGTAGAGGAGTGTCCGTGTTAGACAGTGTAGAGGAGTGTCCGCGTTAGACAGTGTAGATGAGTGTCCATGTTACAATGTGTAGAGGAGTGTCCATGTTAGAAAGTGTAGAGGAGTGTCCATGTTAGAAAGTGTAGAGGAGTGTCCATGTTAGACGGTGTAGAGGTGTGTCCATGTTAGACGGTGTAAAGGCATGTCCATTTTAGACGGTGTAGAAGGGTGTCCATGTTAGACAGTGTAGAGGAGCGTCCATGTTAGACAGTGTAGAGCAGTGTCCATGTTAGACAGTGTAGAGCAGTTTTCCCGTTCCAATTGGGGGTGTCCATGTTAGACAGTGTAGAGGAGTGTCCATGTTAGACAGTGTAGAGCAGTGTCCATGTTAGACAGTGTAGAGCAGTTGTCAGATCCGAATATGGTGCTATCAAATTAGTTACCGGTAGTTTAGGTTTATTATTGGTTTTATAATTATAGATATCACAAGATGGTTAATGGGTTACTGGTTTTCTGGTATAAGAAATATTTATATTTGTCGATGTAGGTAAGAACTTGGATAGACTCAAATACAAACGCGTTGGTTACTAATATATATTGATGATACTGGAATATAATAATCTTTGGAGCTAAGTTCATCTATATATATATATATATATATATATATATATATATATATATATATATATATATATATATATATATATATAGAAAAAGAGAGAGAGAGAGAGAGAGAGAGAGAGGCAAAGTACATAATCTTATAATATTAAATTCATTTTATATTTGGATAAAGAGAGTGAAGCCACAGTCGGCTTATATTCTCTCAACTTAGTTACTATAAATAATATTCAAGTTCATGTAGTTTTATACAGGTGAAGAAAAGAAAACCCCACAACAAACCTAAAAACATAATATCATTCTGGTAAGCAAGTAATAATACTATATAATAGTCAGTATTTTATGTAAGCTAAATCTTTTGACATAGGATAATTAATTTTAATTAACACTGCTTTATACGTGATTTAGAACCGTTAATAGTACAATTGGAGTCGCTTAATACAGCATATGTATTCCAAAAGATAACACCAGCACATCTTAATGAATTCCTCGTCAAGTTTATCTTGGCTAGAGGAGTACAGTATAACTCTATAGTTCCTTAATTATGAATATTTTTATTTTGTGCAAACATTGAATCAAAGATTTGAGGATGTATCTGTTTGGTCATTTTAAATATGAACATATATATATAAGAAGTAGTTATAGATAATATCGAATGTCATGATATTTTTTTTGTGGAGAGTGTGCATTAAAAGATGCAGAGACCATTACCCTGACAATTTTCTTTTGAATTTTTGGATGATGACAAGTCTCCGCCCCACACTTCAACGCAGTTCATTAGGTGTGGGTATATAAATGCATAATATAGTGATATAACATTGGTAATATTTAATAATTTTCTAGCCTAGCTAATTATTCTGTGGATATTTTATTTTTCATATTGTTTATATGTTCTCACCATGTTAGATGTTCATTAATCATGACTCCCAAAAATGGCATAGATTCAACTCTAGTAATAATTTGACTATTTAGTTTTAAGTCTGTGTTGAAATGACAATTCCTTTTATTTGATCTAAATATCATAAAGTGTTTCATATTATTCAGATTTTCCCCATCAATAAAAACATTAATATCATCTGCAAATAATATTTGGAAAATATTATCAGACATATTAACAATATCATTAACATGTGATAGAAACGGAGGTGGTCCCAAGATTCACCCCTGCAGAACCCCTCATAAAACGGTTTTAGCTGCCGAAACATTATCGTTGAAAGAAACACCCACAATACCATATTTATCAAGTTTATTCTACAATATCTGGTGGTTCACAGTATCAAAAGCTTTACCAAAATCTAGGAACAAACCCATAAAGTATCTACCTTTGTCAATAGTGCTAATAATTCTATACACCAACACGGATAATGCCATTGATGTAGAATTTTTTTCCGGAAGCCAAATTGGAACTTCTGCGAAACATCGTGCTTATTCAAAAAACCTATAATTGGATTATACATTATTTTCCCCAATATTTTAGAAAATAAAGACAGCAAAGATACAGGTCTATAATTACTAATTATCATTTATCACCATTTTTATACAAACGAATTACCTTACCAGTAACATTCTTAATTAAGTAATACCATCATGTCCAGGACTTGTATTTCTTAATTCCCAAATAATATTTCGAATTTCATTGTCCGAAATTGGTTTAAGATATAATAAATTCCCATGATCTTTTTTAATATACGATGTTGGATCAATAAACATAAACATAAACATTTTTTACTGGGAAACATTATAAATTATATATAATATATATATATATATTGGGAAGTGGGATTTTACTTGATCTATTATTTTTATCAACTTTGAATTTATGAGAAATGACATAGGATATATGAGGATACCTTTTATATTCTTTATAAAGATAATTTGTTATCCTAGTAGATGTACAAAGAGCTGATGTTAGCCGTGTTTGTTTAGTGTAATAAGAGGATTTAAAAGTTTTTACTGGGAAACATTCATCAAATCTAATTTTAAATGTATTATAAAATTGTGAAAATGTAATTTGAGGATCACCATTTAAATATAATTTAGACCAATCACGTGTGTGGACTGTGATATACCTTTATCATTAAACTGTCTTTTCTTGATAATGTTAGGATCACAAATTTCAACACTAGTTTTGGTGATATGAAATATTTGATAATGATCAGAAATATCACAAACAATAGCAGACATTGTTTCTACTTTCCCCAGGTCATTTATAAATATATTATCAATCAAATCAGCTATTGTATTCTTCACCGTAGTTGGTTTGTTAATTAAAGGGTACTCTCCAAAACTCAAACATAATATCTACAAACTCAGATGTTTCTAGGTGTTTATCAGTGTTCAGTAGGTTTATAACACGCATTATATATGCCAACATTTTGAACTTTCACCAGTAAAAGTGACATGCTATCATTGATCTCCTTAATATCAATAGCTGGGGGTCTGTAGACAGTTTCAATAATAACTCTTGTATTATAGTTAATTAATAGGCCTTCTGTTTCAATACAAATACATTCAATATATGTACCAAACACCTTTAGGTCCGATCTAACAGTGTAAGGAATTATATTTCTGATCATGAAAGATGCACCACCTCCTACTTTATCAGTACGCACATGATTAATAATATTATAACCTGAACATTTATAACAGTCAACAATATCTACTGTAAACCAGGTTTCAGATAAAGCAATAACAGTGAAAATTATAATTCAGACAATACAAAAATAGTGTAAATTCATGAAAATGCTTGGGTACACTTCGAATATTGATGTGCATTAATTAAATTGATTTAGGTACATTGTTATTAGTAACCTCATATTTTAGCTCCTGCTTTAAAATGGTCATTACATCCCATAATATTTATTTTGTATACGAATGAAACAGCAAATACTTGAAATATGCTAAAACATCAGGGTACGATATAGGGTTAATTAATAATCTATCTTGCATTCCTGTTGAGCAACAGAAACAAAATAGGAAATAAAATTCAAGAATTTGAATGAAAATATTTAGTAATCACATTGTCATAGATTGTTTGACGTTAGCTAGAGACTCCATGTTACTTCTTTTATTTTCAAAGATTAACATGTGATGATCTAGAATTAACCTAGAATGATTAAACACATTGGCATGAATGAACATTCACTTAGTGATGAACGGAAACGTATGAGGATTAGCTGTTAGGTTCAGGTAAATCATAGTATTTACTCAGGTTTGAGACGATATTTCGTTCTAGTCCAGTAATAATCCATTGTGCAGTATTGCTACTATTTTTATTTTAGTTAAATCACTTCACTGATTCCATACAGAGTTGGTGTACATTGTCTCACGTAGTCAATAAACTGTAATGTTTGTTAACACACCGAGGACCTGTAAAAGGCCTAACTTTTCACTTAGGTTAGAGAAGAACTTCGACGCCAGACTAATAGGACGTATACCGATATATATGGTTCATATAGGTAGGATTTATTCAGTTATTCGAACTCAGAATAAAGCTGAGGTCAGCATCTGAGGTGTCGAAATTTTTATATACAGGTTTCTTTTGGACCACAGAAATTACTGTTGAATGTAAACTGTGTTGTCAAAATAGTTTATGATATGTATGTAGCAAGTCACCATTGAACCACACGCACGTGTTGTTTGTTGCGAGCTGTGGTATCAAATGGTATGTTTTTTACGTGCTTTCGCTTTTTGTACGTAGCCTGCATGTAGCCGCTTTCCTGTGGGCGTGACATATTTGTCGCGTACGAAAAGCGAATTAGCTGGTTCCCACAGGCTGATGAGTAGACCAGACACATGCTTAGGTATACGCACACATCTATCAATATGTGGAGGTATGGAACATTTTATTTTTAGATTAATGTATTTATAGTTGTATTTGTATTTAGATTTATGGAGGTAGGTCTCGAAGGATATTTAGATATGTTGGTGCTATGTGCCTGTTACCCTCTATATGTATCATAAGACCCACACGCACGCACACGCGCACGCGCGCTCGCGCGTACATACATACATACATACACATAAGGATTAGGTGTTAGGTTTGAGTCAATCATAATATTTACTCAGGATTGTTCTCATATTTCCTTCTAGTCCAATACTAATCCATTGTGCAGTGTTGCTAATTTGTTATCAGCTTAGGTACTTAGCTGTTTGCACATATATGTGAACAATACCGGTAGAGGCCAAACAAGAGATAATATTTAGCTACATCGAAGATGGTCTTCGGCATTTCGAAATCTCAGCTGTTACACAAAACTATCCTTTTGTGTACTAAGAAAGAAAGTTAAGGACAGTAAACCTGGCAAAGATTGATGGTGGGCTCCATTAAAAGGCCTCCGAAGGTTACGCTTCGGAAGCTGGAAGCATTATCACCGGTTCGATCCAGGAACATGAATTGTACAATTGTGGGCAAATAGTTTAATAAAAACTATTATATGTCATAACGCGTTGAGGGCGTTGTTATACCTTGGTCAGACAACTTACGTCGCCGAATTTGTCGAACATCTCTCTGAATAGTTGGTATAAGCAGGATATAGGTGTCGAAATATTCTTATATATAGGTTTCTTTTGAATTATATCAGATGACTGCTGAATGTAAACTTTGATTTCAAAAGCTAATTTATATATATATATATATATATATATATATATATATATATATATATATATATATATATTAAGTTACTCTTGAACCACACGTACTTGTTGTTTACTGTGAGCTGTGCTACCAAATGGTACTTTTTCTATGTCCTTCCGTCTTCTGGGCGTAGTGTTTATGTGTTGATTATTTGAGCCAGTGCCACTATATATATATATATATATATATATATATATATATATATATATATATTGTGTGTGTGTGTGTGTGTGGCTGTGTGTGTGTGTGTGTGTGTGTGGTGTGGTTTGGTGTGTGCGTGTGCGTGTATTTGTTTATGTGTATTTTTGGGGTGTTTGTGCTTTCTTTTGTATGTATGTGTTCGGAAACACACATACTATGGTTAAATGTAATGAAACCGTTAAATAACCACGTATCACATGAAGTTTAGGAAAGGTAATTAAGATAAACTAATTACTGTACCAGGTATTTGTTTGTTTGTTGATGATATACATTCTTATAAACTGCCGAAGAGTTACAAACGTGAAGCAAGCAACCAACAAGGAAACAAAATTACTTAATGCGAGTTTTTAAATTGGTATCCAGTACTCGACTTTTAAAACGCACATTTATTATTTTTTCTTTATTAATATGCAGTAGATCATAAACAATTATGCCTTCTGATGATATTATAATTTTCCAGAGACTAACACGATTTTGTTTATAAATAAAGAATATTCAAAAACGTAAGATTATTTGGTGGATCAATTTTATAGGAAAAGGTTTCCAGAAGTGTAAAGCAGGTTAGTTATGATGATCAGGTATGAGAGTTATTTCAGATATTTAATATCCATAAATCGATGGATATCATCCATATTCTTGGTCCAGCATTAATATGTATAAATGTATTACCAGATCCGGACAAGGGAGAAAGTTTTAATAATAATAATAATATATGAAATTTATATAGCGCCCTATATAACCTGTAAGAAGGTTACTCTAAGGCGTTTGACAATAAATAATTCATATGGATGTAACAGATTTACATCTTTAAAAATACAAAATTCTTTCCAGCCAAATACATAATATATTTAGCTAGGAAAAGCTGAAACAAAAAGAATAGTTTTTATCTTCTTTTTGAAGGTATCAAGGGTCTTGCACTTTCTGATGGTTACTGGAAGATTATTCCATAAGGTTGCAGTAGCCTTTCTGAAACATATATTACCGTATGTCACTCCACGTGTTGTTGGTACGGCTAAGAATGGTCCAGACTCAGACCGTAGAGACCTTGTCGTCTGATACGGAACGACAAGTTCCTCCAAGTACTGAGGGGAAGTTCCTTGAAGTGCCTTAAAAGTGTACAAAATCTTGTACTGCGATTTATATATAACCGGAAGTCAATGCGGGGAGTTCAAGACTGGTGTTATATGTTCTCTTTTATGAGTGCCAGTGACTAACCTGGCAGAAAATTCTGTACTTTCTGTAGCCGTGTCTTCAGTGTGCTTGGAAGAGCATACAGGAGAGCAAAATAAAAACATTTCGTCGTGATTTCAAATTAAAAAATGAATTAAAAAACAATAAAATATGAATATATCTCGTTATTAACTTCATGCGAACTAATAAACGAATTGATTGATTGATTTATTTAATTTATACTCGTCAAAATTGCACAATTTCCTTTCTCCTACAGATGTACTTTTTGTCAGCATGAATACTATGATACGTTACTATGACCTCAATGATCCTGATAATAGTGGTACGACTATTCATCTGGATAACGCTTCTGCCATTGTTGACATAGACTATGATCCGCAAGATGCTTATATCTATTATACAGACAGGAATAATAGAACAATATCCAGAGTTAGAATAAATGGAACAGGTATGTATGTCTACAATATGCTCGGCATTTGTATCTTTTGGGTTCGTTAAAACTAATGATTTAGAGTATATAGAGAGAATAAATTTGCCACTTCGTGTTTTATAAATCGTATTGTTTGGTTTTTTATAATCAACTTCCCGTCATGAGTTGTTGCCATTCTGAGAGAACATTTAACAGAAACAATCTGACGCTTTATGCGAATACGCGTACAATGTAATTTAGAAGATGCTTAAGTATGTACACGAAATAAAATAAGCGCAAGTAAAGAGCGCATCCATTGTATAAACCGGTAGCGCGGTCTTCCACAGATCGCTACAATCCGAGTTCGAATCCTATTTGTCTTTTTCTTTTTTTGTTTGAATTTTTTTCGTTTTTGTTTTAGACTACCTTTGATTGACCTTATAGCGTAAATGCACTTCTCTATTCGGTTATCTATTTGGTACGCACGTACGCACGTACCAGCAGACTAAATAACACCATGAACCCCCCACCAACACGCGGCGATATATATATATATATATATATATATATATATATATATTTAAAGCTCACAGACGCACGAAGCACACACGCATATATATATATATATATATATATATATATATATATATATTAAAAAAAACACAAAAAAGAGAGAGAGAAAGAAGAATGGCTGGATGGCTGGACAGGCGGACGAATGCATCGGACGGGACTCCCTAACGCACACAATTCAAAGAAATAATATTAATTTAATTAATATTTCAGATGAAGAACTTATCATCAGTGATGTTAACCCTAAGGGACTAACTTTGGATGTAGAGTTCAGAATGATGTATTGGACGAATTCGGATTCTGATACTATAGAACGATCATGGCTTAATGGTACTAGACGGGAAGTACTCATCAGAAAAGACTTGTATGAGCCTAGTTCAATCGTTCTGGACAAAGATAAAGGGCAAGTGTTTTATTATACGTAATATAAGAACTGATTTAATTACTGATCATTAATATTACTAAATATTAACTAGTCTCCTTGTTATCTAATATAAAATACGTACATTATTTAGTTTCGTTTTTTTATAATGTTTAAGATAATATCAGAATCAGCAGGATAGTAAATTATCCTTCTTTTTTTAAGGACATATTTCAAACAAATGCTGATACAACTTCAGCGTAATACTATTAAATCCATACCACCAACTTGTGCATTGATTTATCGGATTTCATCATCGTAGTTATATTACAATTACGTAAGACAACATCTTTATATTACAGGAAAATGATATGGAAAGATACGACTCGGTTTGGAGCAATATTACGTGTTGATCTAAATGGACAAAATATAGAATGTGTGGTCAGGAAGCCAGGTTATAGCCAATTCGTACTAGGTTATGATCCTTTGAAACAACAATTATACTGGTCATCAGATGATCTCAATTATATTGTAGCTGCTGACATGGATGGCAAGAATGAACAACATTATGTTCTGCCATTTAAGTATCCAATAGCTGTAGCAACATATGGTATATAATTTCGTTATTTGTAACTATTTAATTGAATCTTGTTTCTGGTTTACGTCTGGCTGGTATGATGTTGTTGATTTACACACAGGCGATTATTTATACTGGGAAGATGGTCAGTATAGTAGAATTATGAGATCGAAAAAGTCACAGAATGATCAGGTTGAAATTTTGCGAACTACATTATGTGGAAATCACAAAATAACAGCTATTTACGTCAATAATAGAACACGTGAGTTACCTACGTATGTTTACCTACATACATTTTGTCACATAGGCTTTTTCTCTCTCTCTCTCTCTCTCTCTCTCTCTCTCACACACACACACACACACACACACACACACACACACACACACACACACACACACACAACACACACACACACACACACACACACACACACACACACAACACACACACACAGTTATATGTATTAACAGTCAAGTATGCTATTATCAAATGTTTGCAAATGTCCTTACAGATTTTATATTCTATGAGGACAATTATTATTCTCATATGATTGAAGTGGATGTAGATGTTGGCAAAGTCTGGAATAAAGTAATAAATACATTAAAAGGAAAAGCGGCTTACATCTTTTGTATATGATCCAATTGAAGATAGGATTTACTGGATTGATATAAATAATAGAACAATAGAAAGAGCGTACAGAAATGGAACAGGTGAATACTGTTGTATAATAACAAACAATAGATACATTGTTATCTTCTATTTCGGAATAAGACTGAGATAGATAAACAAAAGAATCAGCCAGTTGTACCTTATCTCCCACAGACAAACAAGGTAATAGCCAATTTTGTAGACAGCTATTGGTATTCCAATTACCACAACCTAGCCATTAGCTGGCAGACTGATGAACTCTTCTTCATAAACGATGGTGATATTGAAAAGATGACACTTTCTGGTGATAACAGGACAACTATTATTACTTTTTCTGTTCATAATGACAAGTCAATAGCGGTAGATCAGATAAGAAGGTAAGTAAATATTAAGCGAAATTAAAATTATTCAAATAAATGTATTTAAATTTTAACAATTGTCGTTAAATGTTATACTCTGTCAATTCTGGTTAAATAAAATACATATGTTAGTGTAATGAGATGTTATTTACTAACTGTATTTTATAACAAATAAATTGACACAGATACATCTATTGGACATCAAGCCAATATAATGGTACAATAGAACGTGCCAACTATGCAGGACAAGAACGTACAGTTATATTATACGGATTGCATTATCCTAGATATATTATATTAGATGTATCAGGTGGTATAATGTACTGGTTGGAACAATCCGACAACAACATTAAAGTAGCCACACTGAATGGAACAACATTAAATGAAATACGAATCTCAAAATACATCAGTGATTTCACGTTACTCGGTAAGGATTTTTGAGTCAACACATCACCAAATTTCTAAGCCTTTAAATTTGGTACTTGAAGTTTTTTTTTAATATTTAGAGTTAAGTTTCAATATTAACAGTGTTAGCTTTCTGATTGGTACTTTTGTGTCGTAAATTATGACCAGGCTCGAATAAATATAATATATTTCTGTCAACAGATTGTTTAGAATATTGAATACAAAAGACACTTATCTTCGTGTAATACAATATATCCTTACATTTAATAATAATGATATGTGGCATTTATATAGCGCCCTATTCAGCTAGATAGCTGGTCTAAGCTGCTTTACAATATTATTAATACTTATATGATACTTCCTTCATATCCTTTAGGAGAGTTCATATATTGGATATCGTCTTCAGAATTTGGTAGAATCAACAAATATTCAGAAAATGATACAACAATATTAGCTAATTGCGAAAGATATCAAAGTTTAAAAATTATTCAAGGTAAGTTTTTAATTAAAGCTGCGTTATAAGTAGAAACATTGCATCGTATCTCGAGCAGTAGCATTGGACACAGCTCGCGTGGCTGGTGTGTTTTATATAACAACCTTGGTTACATATACAATTTACCTTAGTAGTTTGTGTGAATATAATTATCTTTCCCAGATCCAGTTATGTCCGGTTTGTACTGTGGCATTCAAGGCTAGCTCTAGTCTTCTTGTGATAAATAACATTTAAGAACGTTATTACTACAATAGGAGACATTAGGTCTGGTTTGAAAATATTAGCATATAGTTTAAGAGCACCGAAGCTAGGATGCTATTACAGTCTGCTTTAGCCAAGATATCAGTTCATTTAATAGCAGTTAAGTTAATGGTTTTAATAGTAGTCGCTTCATGACCCCTGCGCGTTGTACAAACTGACCTTTGACGACAGTGGCAATTGGGGTATAAAGGTTGTATTGTGTTGCTTTAAAGAATGAAAATAGCTATAACTAGGGCTGGTTATAGATACTTCAAATAAACATTGTCACTACTGCCGTGATCTGACTTGGGTGTTTTACTCCAATACACCGCGAATCTAGGTGATTCCCTTTTAGTTGCATAGCGGCTTAGGGAATGGTGAGACATTACATATGTCTCTGCATGAAAGGTCGCCACTCTGGATGGAGTCCCCTGAAGAAACGTCCCGAGTTGGAGATTCTCTGTGCTAGTACATTATTGCACATGACTAAAACACACACACACACACACACACACACACACAACATACACACACCCTACACACACACACACTACACACACACACCTACACACTATATCCTAGAATTTGCTTAGCTATTCGAACCCAGAATGGAGCTGAGATCAAAATCTGTGGTTTCGAAATGCTTTTATATATAGGTTACCTTTGTTGCATGGCGAGTTACTGCTGAATGTAAACTGTGGTGTCAAAATAGTTATCATGTGTATATGCTAACCTACTATGTACGTGTTGTTAAGTACGAGCTATGGTGTTAAATGGAACTTTGCTTCCGTTTTGTGAGTAGCCTACATCACCGCTTCCCTCTGGGCGCGATATAATTGTCATGTACAAAAAGCGGATTATCTGCCCGACTGATGAGATGTGTACTTTTTTTGGATGCTTAAATTCAGCTATGTATTGATTTAATTATGTATAGATTAATGGATGTATAGGTTTTAAAGGGGGTATCAGTTTGATCTTCTAGTCATTGCCATCAAAAATATATATATATATATATATTAAAATATATTAAAATATATATATATATATATATATATATATATTTCAAAACACACAAATACACACGTACGCACAAACGCATGCACACACACTATATCCTCGCCAATGCCGATGACGCACCTTTATATGATTTAATTCTACTAAATATTTTCGACTTATTGTGTGTGTATTGCAGTCTTGGGATACTGGCAATCGGTAATCGTAATCGATTACATGATCTCTCGTAATCGTAATCCCTATTTCCATTTCCAGATGCAATGTAATCGTAACCGCAATGAAATACATTGTAAATGTAATCGCAACGAGCGATTACACAAGGTGTTTGATTATTTACCATGTTATTTCATGCCAGAGATAATGGTTTGGTATGAAGGCAAAAAATAACAATAGAACTGATTTATTTATTGACGAACTGCTGTCATATTTATACACATGATGATCTATCAGTTTATTGGTTCTGTGAACATGAACGGAAAATGTGTTGAAACACTGCTTCAAATGTAGCCGCTATTATAAGTCGTATAAACAGGCATTTCAGATTAACTCGTGTTGTTTTATACATGGTTAAGCCCAAGCTAGTCACACAGCCAGTGATGGCGGATGGCTTCTTTCCGACACCAACGTTTTAACTCCAGCTGCAAACGATCCTGATTGGTCAGCAGTCGAATGACAAGCAGCCAATTAAATTAAAGCACGCGATGGTGAACATAAACAAGGCTGTACGCTGACCCCCGATCGATATACGGGGTGATAAATGTGGGCATTAGACGGAGGTCAAAGGTTGAAGTACGGAGTTGGGAGCAGGTCGAGTTATAGAAGAAAAATACAATGTTAAAACATAGCAATAATTTAAGACTAAAAAGTGATCGATTTACAGAGGTGGTCAAGTTACAGAGGTGGTCGGAGTTGGAGGTTTGACTCTATTATAATAATCATATATATATATATATATATATATATATATATATATATATATATCTTACATGGCTATAGTCACGCCACACATGATGCATTTCGTTAATAAATAATAAAATATATATTTCCCAAATATTCAAATAATTCCAATTTTGTTTACATGTACGATAATGTATTTAAATGGAAAACGTACTTGAATGTCATTGTGAAGATTGGATGTTTTATCTACATGTTAAATAAATCCAGCCGTAATCTTGTTAGCAAGGCAACCATCAACCACTGGTTCATATATAACTAGACATTTGGCTGTTTAATTAGCGGTATTATAGTTTATACATGTAACTAAGTAAACATTGTATATCACGCACACATGATTCTTAATCACTGTAATCATGATTGTAATCAGGATTACTTTACAATATAATCGAAATCGTATCCGATTACATTCAGAATGAAGGTATTCGTAATCGTAATCGTAGTATTCTTAAGTAATTGTAATCGTCAGCGATTATCTTGCTCCTGTAATCGCTCCAACCCTGGTATGTTCACTAGCCTTACATCTTTTAAAATATAATAATTAGACCGCGTTATGCCAACTTTGATTTATCAGAGAAAAAACGTTGTTTTAAATTCATCTTCGTTCATCTTCGAGATATGTTAAATATAATGATAATAAATCAACGAAGCTTATTTCAGTTTATATTGGACAGTTATGTTTTTATCATAGAACTAACATTTAATTTATATAAATAGTAAGATAATGAGTGGTTTTTACAATGAAGAAAGTACAACGTATCCTTCGATTAAAAACATATTCAATTTAAAAGAGGAATGTGAATAATCGATAAAACTTATTCTAACAGCAAAACCAGACCCACATTCTAAAATGTCTGACATTCTTTTGAATTAAGTTGCTTTATTTATATATGGTTATGTTAAAAGGAAGTGATTATCTATATCACATGATGGTTACTAAAAAAAGGGAATAATAGCTGCAGAAGTTTGTTGTAAGTTTAATAAGGGAACTTTAATTAAATGTTGTGTTGCTACTGGATGTCATATTTTTTCCTCAGGTTTGCTGTTTGTTTGGACAACAACAATGATCCGTTATTATGACTTGCTGGTTTCGAATGATCCTGGTACTGATATACTGTTAAAGAATCAGTCAAACGTTGTAGCCATAGATTATGATCCACTAGAAGGTTATGTTTATTGGGCTGATAATAATCTAAACAGCATCTCCAGGGCAAGAATCAATGGTACAGGTATGTAATTAATCAATTCAGGCAAAACAATAAATAACAACTCCTTAATGTAATTTCAGTGTGCCATAAATTTCGAATAAACACAAGTGTACTATAACTATAATGTTTCTCTTTAAAATTATGATCTAGATTTTCGTATTATTTTAAGGAATGTAACTTATTATGAAGGCCATATAGGTGTATCCTTGGTTATGTTTTCTGAGAAGTCTTAATAAAAGAATGAACGTTTACTTGTTGCTGATATTTTATTTATTGTCAATTATAATTTTTGAAGCAAAATTAACTTTTCCCTACATAGTTTTAGTAAAATAGGAACATAATTCCAAATCAAACAACCTCACATTGAAATAGTAATTTGATTGTTACGTTTTATTGTCACCTTATGAAAAGTTCACCTCACCACTAATGTCAAACATCATTTAGGTACATCTATACGGTATCAAACTTTAAGTACAAAACATGATCGTGTATATTCGTCCCTTTCAAATTACTCAGATGTGTATAATTTGATATAATGACCACTATGGAGGTAAGTATTTAAACATTATTGTTGCACTCAGATTATTTATGCGTTTTACCATGTTGCATCTAAGTTTATACAATATAGATTCCTTGAATAATAATATTTTATCAACCACAAAGATGCTAACAAAATTATGTGTGACGATTTTTATCAAGTTATGTGATAAAACGAGGCTCAAACCACACTTATTACACATTTATATGTATATGTGGATTCATTTATCAACTTGAAATTTCATTATATTTATTGAGTTATATGGTACAAAGATTAATTAATTAAATACATATTACAGAGATTCATTTCAGTTCTTAATCAATGTCTGTTCATCAATAATTATATTATATTGACACAGAATAAGTATTTATATTTAACGTAATATTTTTTCATCTCTGTATGTCTAATTATAAACATCGTTTTATCTAGAGATCAATTTTGTATTTTACCAAATATAATAATCAGGAACTAATTTTTTATTTTGGAAGATCAAGAGGTCATTTTCCGTGATCTTGACTCCGTAAGTTCGTTGACGCTCGATGTAAAGACTAGAATGATTTATTGGGTTGCTGCCAATTCAAAAGGAATAGAAAGATCATACTTAAATGCCACTGGTAGGGAATTTCTGGTAAAAATTTGCACAAATCAACCTAAAGATCTTGTTTTGGACCAGGACAATGGGTAAGTAGAAACTGTAAATAGTGGCACCGAATGCAACAAATTAGCTTCATTTGAAGCAAGCTAATTTTTCGTTTCTCCGTCAATGAAAATGATAAACAATATTACAGAAACTTATACTGGACCGATAGGTATAGTAGTATAATTGAAAAGGCTTATTTAAATGGAACGGATAGAGGAATAATAGGAGTTTCACAGAATAACGATGCTAGAGCACTTACCTTGGATCCATCGAGTCATCGGATATACTGGTTAGACTCCAACAGACAGACTATTTGTTCAACCGATTTGGACAGCAGAAATTTTGAAGACGTCGCAACGAATAGTTCATATATCAATCAAATGACTGCATACGGTAATATTATATTAGTATTACATACACTTTAGATACGAGCCATTTGAATATCCCTCCATTAATATAGAATCATTAACTCAAATATGTTAATTTCAGGCCATTACATATACTATATTGATGATAAAAATGACGTTTGGAGAATTAATACTCGTATACCAGGCAGTGATGAGGTCATCATTTGGAATTTTGGTTATAACTTTGATTATTATTATCATGGATATCAGAATCAACATACAATAAGAAGATTAAAAGTAAATGACTCAATGGGTAAGTCTTATTTATGTTATTTTACAAAACAATCATATATCATTATTGAGTATGTTACTGTTAGCCGTTTATCTTCAAATATTTAACCCTGTTGTCTTCTTTGTCTGTGTTCATTTATTTAAAGTTTTATTGATAGTTAAGATTTAAAGAAAGAAAACGTTATATTTTCCATTCAAAGACATGCTCCTTGTTGGTAATGGGAGACGAGGTTTTATTGAAGTGGATTTGAGTAGAGTAGAAGATTGCGGTAGGCCAATTGAACTATTAAAAGAAGAATATCCGATAAGTTTAGATTATGACCCGAGAGACGACCGCATATACTGGATTGATTATCATACCGACTCTATTAAAAATGCGTTCAGAAATGGTACAGGTGAGTGAGACAGTAAGGTAAATGTAGCAGAGTGGATTATTAACTTAGCTGTCGGTGTAAATTTAAACTAATTAATGTACTATTATAATTGATGGCTTTCGTCTTTTTTCTAAAACAGACATAAACGTAATAGTCACAGGGATTAATTATTATAATGACGACTTAGCCGTTAGTTGGGAGACACGTGATCTATTTTGGTCACATTACAGCAGTATCAACAAGATGACACTTTCTGGTGGTAACACGACAACTATTATCAGTAACTTAGCCTCACGCATATCAGTAGCTTTACATATGAGAGAAAGGTCAGCAATAATAAATTAAAAAATAAATTAAATTAACGAAAACCACTTAAATGATTTTCCTATTTTAATCTTGCTATTCAAGATTACAGAAAATCGTAAATTTTACCAACTTCGTTTGCTTACAATAAGATTATATATTTAGTAATAAATCATATTTAACAGTTGTTCATCCTAGTTAATAAAAATACTGATGCCTTTGTTCCAGATATGTATACTGGATCTCTTACAGTAACAATGGAACTATAGAACGTGCCACTTATACAGGAGAAGACCAAACTTTGATACTCGATGGGCTGTACTATCCCAGACACATTGTGCTAGATGTAGCAAGCAATTTAATGTATTGGACTGGGGCGTATTCATCTGACATAAAAGTGGCCACACTAAATGGAACTTTAGTAGACGAAATATCTTTATCAGATGAAGTTATGACTTTTACAGTTTTAGGTAAATCGTCTGTTTTGTTACCGTAATATTATTTTAGTTAAAATTATAATATATAAAATACACTTTGGGATGGGACGTTGATTACACATAACTTAGCGAGATAGGTCGCTTCTCTGACGCAGTCCCCTGAAGTATGGTCCAGAATTTGAATTCGAGATTTCATAATAAACTGCGCCGAATTTACACACAGCAGAACGCGGCATAGCATGAAGAGGGCGACATGCGACCTGCATATACATATACAAACATATATTACGTGCGCGCATGGATGCACCTATATATATATATATATATATATATATATATATATATATATATATATAAACGCACACATATATACAAACGTACACACGCACATGCACATACATGTGTACACACGCACATAAATATACACACACGCACATATATACACAAACACACACTCATACATACA
The DNA here is from genome assembly GCA_025642065.1 of Paralvinella palmiformis. Taxonomy (NCBI): domain Eukaryota; kingdom Metazoa; phylum Annelida; class Polychaeta; order Terebellida; family Alvinellidae; genus Paralvinella; species Paralvinella palmiformis. The sequence continues at coordinate 29,269 of JAODUP010001602.1, forward strand.
CAAACACATGCACATACTTACTAACATACACATAAACGCACATACATACATACAAAAACACGGACATACATACACACACAATCACATACATACATACACGTATATCTGACAATTTGTATTAATGTTACGATTACATCAGTTTTCTAATTTATGTTAGATGACTCCATCTACTCCTTTCAAATTAAGTATAAAGAATATCAACTATTGACAAAGACGACAAACAATAAGACAAATGTTCTAATGAGATATGAACGTTTTAATAATCTCAGGATAAAACAAGGTACGTATTATAATTTGTTAGATGTATAATAATCTATCAGAAGAATAAGTAAATGTTTATTTTATGACTGAAGACTTATATATATATATATATATATATATATATATATATATATATATATATATATATATATATATATGTGTGTGTGTGTGTATAATATTTTCTCTCTCTCTCTCTAGTAAAGATGTTTTCATCCGTCATTGGCTTCCGTTTAGTGGTGATAAGTTATATTCAGTTCTCATTTTATGTTATTTGTATTTCGGCTAATACACCTGTAAATTTGTTCCTTTTATCACAGGAGCGATATGTCCAACATTGATTCATCGAGTTCACCTTTTCAACATATACTTAGTATATATGTTTGGTGTTAATCATTATCGATAAATTAACCCAATGTTTTATTTATCGAAGACATTTCAGCTGTACACATCACAATCGTTTGTTCATAACGTAATAGTGACAGATCTAGTAATAGAACAATTAATGAACATTCTGGTGTGTTATTTATTTTTTGAACGTCTTCACTACCGGAGGTTAATTTATGTATTAATGATAAATCTCTGTGTAACTTAAGAGGAAAATGTGTTTGTCACATTCCGTAATATTAGTAATGGTGCTATTACTACTACTACTACGCATTATTGTTGTCGTTATTATTATTACTACTACTATCTATTAGTAGCTTATTAACAGCAGTAGAAAAGTAGAAGCATAGTAGGTTTACTGAATTTCACGAAGTTATTATTATTAGATACATACGTGTATCTGCAATTCATCATCATCGCCATCACATCATCACAGTATCAAATATTTATGGGACTGCAACAACTTTTCTTTCATTTATAATTAATCACTTACCCTATATATATAATATATATATATATATATATATATATATATATATATATATATATATATATGTATGTGTATATAGAGTGAGAGTATATAGTAGATATATAATATATGTACATATATATATCAAATCGTTGTCAGTTTAATTTATACGTATTTAGCAGAATGTAACTGATCCAGGTGAGGTTTTTTTCTCACCTTTATTGGTGGTATTTATCGACGGTTGTTGATCATTCGTGTAAATTAAGACTGTATATTTTCCGTTATAATTATTTGGGTGATATGACTATTGTTATACAAATTTAAAGCTGTTCCATAACAATAATAATGTAATAGTTATGATGTATATTTAATAAAGCGCCCTTACTAACATTCGATCAAATGATTTAGTAGGGAACAGAAACTTCCCAATTACCTTTTTTCACCCCTGGAAATTCTTGTAAAAAAGGTGTGATTTCAGATTATCGCGAATACATTCTTTGTCAGCTAAAATGTGTACACGGCATTTAACAATTACCATTATGTGTCCAGCCAATTTCGTATAAAGTTAAGTCGGTTAAAGTTCATAAACAATGTATATCTTCATATACAACTTTAAAGGAACCAATAGATTTTCCTATGAAAAGTATCGTTCTAACATGGCATGATATAAATTACAAGTTTTAGCATGAATTAATACCATGCTAGAAAAACAAATAAGAGAACTATTCAGGAGTTAATTTAATTTGGCAAAACCATCAACAACGATGCTGTTCTTTATTTCTGAATCCAATATTGTCTCCTCCTGAAAATAATATGTTAATTAAGGCACAATTTCTGCATGTCTGATCTTTTTATGTGGATATAATATAATGTTATTTAGTATAAGTATTATTCTATAAAGAAGAAAACGATATATAACTCTTTCAGGCCTATTAAAATTGCTTGTGGCATCCTTTTAAAATCTTAATTGCCTAGCTACAGCTTGGGTAATTGTTAACTTGTGATAAGTATTTTCACAATATATTTATCTTTTGCCGTAGTTATACACGAGTGTGAGACGAATACGTGCCTTAACAATGGCACTTGTGTGAACAACACCATTGGTTACACTTGTCAATGTATTACTGGATATACTGGAAATCATTGTGAATCAAGTAAGTTGTTTCTTGTTCACACGACAAAAATGAATTTTTGTTCGTAATATCTTTGACTGAAAAAAATAAACAAATTTTCATACCAAAGGGGTGTTTAGAAGCATTTACCCAGTATGTTCTAAAGATGTATATTCCGGTTACGACTAAGTGAATATAAATCCCATGTGTATATTATCGTCGTAGTATAAATTTGTAAATGCTAAATATTGAGTCCGACAAAAAAAGAAGCCAAATGTGTATACAATCAATGTTCTGAAAGAGTTCTTTCGTGCCAATTTGTGCTCTGACCTGGCATTTGATAAATCCTTTACTATTTAGAAAACCGCCACAGGAATCTTTGAGGTTAAAATGCATTATTTTTTCCAAGACATTTAATCAGGATGAATCTAACTGGCGTGACCGTGCACTTATCGTTTGCGCTCTACAAGCCAATGGAATTGTGGTACAAAGCACTGCTCCCAAACAATGTCGTTCTTTAATGCGATCCAGTGTGAGCTATTAGTAATATTATGGTATAGTTTAATTTTCAAGTTTCAACAACAACAAAATTCTTCATGTAGAGACATTTACTTCCGTGCAGTGCATGAACAGAAATGATGGAATGGCCCATACTAAATGGATTAGGAGGAACAACGCGCATAATGAGCTACATATCTCCTACCGTTGCATTACATGAAATGATTCAGTACCGATACTTACCTGGATGCAGAAAGTTAGATAAACTAAATTTGGGCTTCAATACGTCAATGTATGTGTACATATCCGAGATGATAACAGCGACAATACGAAATAATGTTTCGATCAGGATTAAATAGGATAAATATGTGACAGAAGTATAAATTGGGATCATGTCTTTTTGGTTTTGCTGGAAATAATTCTTGTTTGAGTTCCATTATGCACCATAAAGAATAACTGATATGTTGCATATGTATTCCTTGTATAACTGTCTCAGCTAATTGTCTTTTCGAACCAGCAGAAAACTTTCCTATAGCGAAAAGTTTAAGATTCATATAATAAGTGTTTACCTTTCTGTATTCAGTTTGAAATAGAGACAGTAATAGCGCTTCAATTGAAAGTTTTCTCTACACACACATCCGACTAAGCATGCATGCGCAAGCCAACGTACCTAACGATTCCTTTTGATAGTGTACCTGATTATGGAAAACACAATCTCCTACTATACAATACTCCATCCCCATTAGTCAAAACCCAAACGTTCAGTACCAAGACCCGAACCGCGCGGCGGTACAACCACTTCATTTGGACGTCTAGCTGGTCTCTAGTGTCATATTTTTCGGACACTGCTTCATCAACGACTTACAATTATGGTAGCGGTGTAGGCTCCAGTGCTGAAGGTGCATCTACTATGATGTCACCACTGACGAATAAAACTTCTGGATTGTCCATTTGTTCTGCTGGCACAACCTGATTTCGTCTTCTAATTGTGGTTTACATGTCTCTTGACCAAACCATTGTTGATTATGATTTTATAAGCCACTGGACATGTTGAACATTTAATCGTACTAGGAGTCCATACCAGTGTATGTCCCACCTTTGTGCGTATGGGCAAGACCCCCTTCATTGAATAATCGTGTACGGTCATGCTTATCATGATTGTGACATTGCTTGTCTTGCTTATTTTGCACATTCAGGGAAAATCAATTCTTGTTGGGAAAAATTACAACGCAGAGATCTGCCAATCAACACTTCAGCTGGTGTCAAAGTGGTCGTAATTTTAGGTGCAGTACGGTGCCGGAATATTAACCTAGCCAACCAACAGCACAGCGGTTCAGTGCCCTCTATTTTACACAGGACGTTTTGAACACTGGTATTACCCGTTCGGCCAACTTGTTCCCAGACGGATGTCTAGGAGCTGAATGGATATGATGGATCAATTGCTCTTTACTAAATTTGGCAAATAGCTCAATAGTAAACATCTTACCGTTATCAGAGACAATGCTACATGGAAATCCGTACATAGCAAACATTTTCGTGAGTACCGTAATGGTAGTTTTGTTTTGACATATTGAATAGGGCTTGCGTGATCCACATGATTTCTTGACGATGACAATTGTGGAAACTTCCACGGATGCAATTCTACTACTAAGGGAGACTTCTGCTTGTAATCAAACTTTTTGCAGACCTTGACCTCAGCAATGATGTCATTATCCATGACAGGCCACCATCCATAGCTACGTGCTGAACTCTTCATACGAATCAACCCACATGACTATTATGTAGCAATTCGAGCACGGATTTGGGCAATATTATTGTTACGATGACCCTAGTTACCATAACACACAACCATCCATCATTGCCAGTTTGTATTTCCTACTGTAGTATGAAGCAAATGTATTATCTTCAGAATTTGGCCATCCACGCCTGATCCAATTTAGTACTTGAGCTAATACGTGTTTTTGTGGAAATTGCAGTTTGTATTTTCTTAGAATTAAGGTTGTTTTACATTGTTAACGGTTTATGAGGCTCCGGCAAAACTGACGCATAATCTAACAGTAGTAATCGGGTTAATGCGTCAGTATTACTGGTGCTTCCTCCCTTTTGTACTGAATCACATAGTGGTGTGCAGACAATGTTAATACCCAGCGTTGTACGGGAGCAGATGTCATAGATGGAATAGTTGCAATACATGCAAATAAGTACGTCAGTGGGTTATAGTCCGTTCTGAGTCTGAAGCCCCAGGAATGAACGAGGGTCTCGTACATTATTCGGCTCGGGAATATCTTTGACGGCTGTTACCTTTTCAGCAGTAAGATGTAGACCACCAGCATCAATAGTGTGCGGTAAATATTCGACGATGGACTGCATGAAAGCGCACCTCTTCTTCTTGATGCGTAGTCCAGCACTTTGAATTCTTTCCAACACTTCCCTCATTGATTTTACATGATCATCAGCACTTGAATTCTAGCACGCCATTCATCAGTCATTAAACAATCCCAGAGAATGACGATACACGAAACGATAGTCACGACACTGTTTGCATTAGGATTTTGCCGGGTATTTCTGTGATTCAATGTCGATGTTTACTTGTAAATAAGCTTGACTCAGATCAATCTTCGCGAAGAGGTTACCTCCAACTAATGTCACAAAAATATCACCATTGCTTAGTAATGGGTACTTGGCCGTTTTGCATATTTTGTTAATAGTCACTTTGTAATTACCACACAAGTTAATAGTACCATCAAACTTTACTATGACACTACTGGAGGAATCCATTCCGAATACCGGATGGGGCTTCATATGCCGAGTTGAACATCTTTGTCTATCCTGTCTATCTTCGACGTTCTGCCGTAAAGTTTATGTTACGGAACGTGCACGACAAAACGCTATACTAATGTCTCTGTCTACATTACGCTGCACAGCCTTCCCGGCATACTACCCTATGACGTCATTTGTTATGCCGGTGAATTATTCGGCACTTCATCGAAACCGAGTGCCAAATAAATGGTTGGATGAGTTGTACGGACGGTACAGAGGTTTGGGTTACCCAGTGTTAACTTTTATGACCAGCTCTTTCCGATCGGGACGGCCCTGCTCCGCGTATAACCAGCAACTGGAGTTCGACGAATTAATCGTTGCATCGAACGGACACTCTAATCTTCCCTAGATGCTTAATAATTTCGCCAGTGTACGATAATTAGAACGGTCGTAGCGTCTTACAGTGGAACAGCATTAAACAAATTACTGTACGTTTCTGAACCGATAATAGATTACTTCGCCCCTGTGTCCACGTATATTGTCAATGTCATTCAATGTCATGTGGATTACACTAAGCCTAGTCTTGTTACTCTCCCTTGCAAACAAGCCGTAGCATGGCTTACGGTTACTCTGATCTACCTCTTCCTGCTATTCCATACGATGAGTTTAGTATTCATTTTCACCACTATTGTACTTTGACATTCTCAACTTGTCATATTTAGCGTTGAATCTGACACTACATGCCTCATTGATATGACACTTTTTATGACACACTTAACACTCCGCGTCTCTGAATCGACGTATTTGGCTCATACATTCCCCGTCACAACTGTAGCGTTTACACTTGTTGCGTTGATGAGTAGTTCTGTGAACAGTCACACGCATAACTGACAAAACGGTAACACTAGTAAAAGACACATCTTTAGCCCCCGAGATATCCACTGCACATTCAAAACATCATGCTGTCTTCTTCCGATAAAAGCTTTTCTGTATTCCTTAGTCATCAATACTACATAAGAGACGGTCTAGGAGTTTCTCGTAATATTACCAGGTATGCTGTACTGTTCTCGTCATTCTCTCTTACCCGGCAAGCGTTGTTGTACGAGTAAGCACAACTCATCGAACGTTTTAGATTAGTCTCTGGTCGGCGCTACTACCGTGAAAAATGATACTACCAGGACATGTACTACGACTGACGTCAGTAATATAATTCGTATTGAAGAAACACGCTAAACGTTCGATATGTTTACCTCGGTCGCCTTCTTTAGCATTAAACTTTGAAATTCTTCCAAACGTTGACGTGTTGAATTTGAACGTTAGCTGGCTGTGACTGGTTCACGTATGGATACTTGAAATTGAAGTTGAACGATCACACACGCTTTACAATGGCTAACCTTCAAAATACATGCCACCTTTAAACGAAATATCCTCGTCGCCAAAAATCTAGTATTGTGACATTATAGTAAACGAAATACATTAATTATTGGACATTAAGTTTATTCTGGACTGCTATTTTCTATATATCTATATCCGGCTAAACACGCACGCGCAAACCAACATACCGCATGATTCCCAGTCATAATGTACCCGGTTATGGAAAACACAACATCCTTAAATACGACAATTATGGAACGTTATAGTCATTTTTCTTTTAATTTAGTTACCGATTTTCCTAATTATGTAACGCTATCGAGTTAATATATGATTAAATGATATTATATAGAAAGTAGAGTTTACTGTAATTAGCAGGTTGTCCAGTGTTATATACACCACTGTGTGTTGCGATAGTTTATTTATTGCTATTTCATATAGTCTTAATCTATGTCTGGCTAAACAGCAATTTATTGCATAAAGCAGCTGTGATGTATTCAGTTAGAATGCTGCTAGCATGGGCTTTATATAATATAAAGTTATAGAAGGCAACGTAATGAAACTAATCAGCAAGACGTTTGAAGGTGTTGTTAGATTTGAGAACTTCTGTTTTGTAAATCCTAAAATAATCCTAACAAAATACTAATTTTATAACAAAATGATTTTGTCAAATGTTTTGTAACTTTATCGCTAGATCTCAATGATGGTGATATCAATTCTAGTTCACTGTAATGCTATCTATTTGATAGATATCGATGAATGTTATAATCACACCTGCCTAAACGATGCCAGATGTTTGGATCATATCAATGGTTACACATGCCAGTGCGTTGATGGATTTACTTGAAAACTGTTGCAAGATGATGATTTTTTTTTAAAGAAAATTGATAAATGCATACAAATGCGAATATACACACACACACACTCACACACACACACTCACACACAGCACTCTCACACAGTATATTACCATGATATTAAAGTATCGAACCTTAATACTAGGTTTAGCATCGAGGTGTGGTTAAAATATGTGACAGGTTTTTGGATTCACAGAAATATTGAATGTAAACGTAAATGTAGTTGCAGGTATATCAGTAAGTCACCATTGAATCCACGCACGTTGTTGCTGAGCTGTTAACAATGGTGCTTTTTACGCTTCCGCTTTTTGTACGTAAATTCGTATACAGTAATACGCTTCGGTATTTGAGCAACACAAAAGCGAAATTTAGTTGGTTCCCACAGGCTGATGAGCAGACCAGACATATGCTTAGGCATACGCACACATTCATCAATACGTGGAGGTATGGAACATTTATTTGATTAATGGCGTATAGTTGCGCTTCATATTGATTTATGGAGGTAGGGTTTTTAACATGATGTTTAGAGTTAGTATGTTATGTCAGTCATGCTCTAATATGTACCCTAAAACGGTATACTGCTGCAGCTGTATAATTTATCGGTTCCATCCAGATTCACAATGTACCAATGGGCAAAGTATGTCGTTGTTATGGGCTGCTTGAGTTATAGCTTGTTATGTATAATGTAGCTATATTGTTATCCTCTTATGTATGGTCTGGTAAACACCCACAATCGCATAATACGCTACATTATATTCTGGAGTCGCTTGTTACTCCGGAAATTCCATGGGTAATAAGCTGGAGTTTTTTCCATGATACAGTATCGATTACACTGATATAGGAAATTTGTTAAATGCATAGTTATTATAATCCCGATATTTCATTAATTCTCCCAATAAACCAATGTATTTCATTTCGCCACAGAAATCTTAAAATATTTTAGTTTTTATCTAATTTTCAATTATCAAAATAAAGTTTTCTAGCAAACAAGGAATATCTTGCTCTAATAAATAGCTACGCAAAACAAACCCACATATTTCTTCTTATTAATAATAATTCTTCACCTTCCATTCTCTTGCTAATGTATAATATAGATTTGTTTTTAATTTCAATTTTAAATGGTGGAATAGAATCTAGTAATATTTCCTGATGATCCTTAGTCTATAAACGCTTTGTGACGACTTAATTATTATTAATAGACATCAACGAGTGTGACAGTGACCCCTGCCTGAACAATGGCACCTGTGTGGATGGCACAAATGACTACACGTGTCAATGCATCAGTGGTTTTACTGGAACTAACTGTGAAGCAAGTAAGATGTTATCTGATAGAGTTTTCTTCTTACTACACTAATATCCGTAAGACGTTGTGTTATCGCTATTTGATGGCGGTCTAATACCTCCATAGAAATATCGGAAGTGAAATGTGGTGAAAGGCGAATTCAGCTTCAGCCTCAGTATTGTTTGTTTGTTTGTTTGATATAAGTTTTTTTTGTATGATATTGTTTGATATTGTTTGGTAATCATTGGTATTTAGTTTGGTTATCTGTGTTCCTAATCACAGATACTTAATCGGTTTAATAAGTGATGTTATAATGAAGCTAGATTTTACTGTAATTTTTCCAGGAAACCGGTGATTTGTGTATCACGATTCCTAAAATAATCCTAACAAAATACTAATTTTATAACAAAATGATTTTGTCAAAACGTTTTGTAACTTTATCGCTAGATCTCAATGATGGTGATATCAATTCTAGTTCACTGTAATGCTATCTATTTGATAGATATCGATGAATGTTATAATCACACCTGCCTAAACGATGCCAGATGTTTGGATCATATCAATGGTTACACATGCCAGTGCGTTGATGGATTTACTGGAAAAAATTGCGAAACAAGTAAGACGATGATTTTTTTAAAGAAAATTTAAGATAAATGCATTACACACACACACACACACCACACACACACTACACACACACACACACACACTCTCACACACACACACAACACTCACACACAGTTATTCGAACCCAGAATAAAGCTGAGGTCAGCATCTGAGGTGTCGAAATGCTTTATATACAGGTTTCTTTTGGACCACAGAAAATTACTGTTGAATGTAAACTGTGGTGTCAAAATAGTTTATGGTATGTATCTAGCAAGTCACCATTGAACCACACGCACGTGTTGTTTGTTGCGAGCTGTTGTATCAAATGGTATGTTTTTACGTGCTTCCGCTTTTTGTACGTAGCCTGCATGTAGCCGCTTTCCTGTGGGCGTGACATATTTGTCGCGTACGAAAAGCGAATTAGCTGGTTCCCACAGGCTGATGAGTAGGCCAGACACATGCTTAGGTATACGCACACATTTATCAATATGTGGAGGTATGGAACATTTTATTTTTAGATTAATGTATGTATAGTTGTATTTGTATTTAGATTTATGGAGGTAGGTTTCGAAGGATGTTTAGATATGTTGATGCTCTGTGCCTGTTGCCTCTTAATATGTACCCTAAAACGCACATTGCCCGTGCCAGACATCTTATCTAGTTCCATCCAGATTCCTTATTACACCAATGTAAGAAAGTTATGTCGTTGTTGCAACATGTTTGAGTTTATTAGCTTTGTTATGTATAATGTAGAATCTATATTGTTGTCCTCTTATGTGGTCTGGCGAAACGACCTATTAAATCATACAATGCTGCTTGATGGATTTATATTCCTGGAGTCGTTTGTTACTCCGGCAGGCATCTCCATGGGTATTAAGCTGCGGACAGAGTTTTTTCCCATATTATGAGTAATTAGATTACACTGATATAGGAAATTTGTTAAATGCATAGCTATTATAATCCCGATATTTCATTAATTCTCCCAATAAACCAATGTATTTCATTTCGCCACAGAAATCTTAAAATATTTTAGTTTTTATCTAATTTTCAATTATCAAAATAAAGTTTTCTAGCAAACAAGGAATATCTTGCTCTAATAAATAGCTACGCAAAACAAACCCACATATTTCTTCTTATTAATAATAATTCTTCACCTTCCATTCTCTTGCTAATGTATAATATAGATTTGTTTTTAATTAAAAAGGGAAT
>JAODUP010001601.1:0-22500 GCA_025642065.1 Paralvinella palmiformis
AAAAACCGGGGAAATTATAGCTATGTCTGTTCAGATATATCTCTGTCTGTTTATGCTGATCTATTTGTCTACATCTTACTGGCTGTCTAAAGCCAGGATTATATCTATGTCTGTTCAGATATCTCTCTGTCTGTTTATGCTGATCTATTTGTCTATTCTTACTGGCTGTCTAAAGCCGGATTATATCTATGTCTGTCCAGATATATCTCTGTCTGTTTATGCTGATCTATTTGTTTACATCTTACTGGCGTCTAAAGCCGATATTATATCTATGTCTGTCCAGATATATCTCTGTCTGTTTATGCTGATCTATTTGTCTACATCTTACTGGTCGTCTAAAGCCGAGATTATAGCTATGTCTGTCCAGATATCTCTCTGTCTGTTTATGCTGATCTAAATGTTTACATCTTACTGGCTGTCTAAAACCGGGATTATAGCTAGCTTTGTCTGTTCAGATATCTCTCTGTCTGTTTATGCTGATCTATTTGTCTACATCTTACTGGCTGTCTAAAGCCGAGAATATAGCTATGTCTGTTCAGATATCTCTCTGTCTGTTTATGCTTGTCTATTTGTCTACATCTTACTGGCTGTCTAAAGCCGAGATTATAGCTATGTCTGTTCAGATATTTCTCTGTCTATTTATGCTGTTCTATTTGTCTACATCTTACTGGCTGTCTAAAGCCGGGATTATAGCTATGTCTGTTCAGATATCTCTGTCTGTTTATGCTGATCTATTTGTCTATTTGTCTTACTGGCTGTAGCTAATTATGTTGATTTAGCGAGCACATTCGCACGTTTCGAAAGTTATGTTCTTTTAGACAGCTGAATACATTGTTAATCTGTATGAAGAAGGAAACAGCTTGTTAAAGAATGGACCACGTTAAACCAAAATATTATAGATGCACAGAAAATGAATACATAAAAGTATTTCTAAACATTTTTCATTTCTACTTATATTAATACTGGCTAAACGCCGCGGTAATAGAGATACTCAATTACCCCTGGCGCCACCATGGGGCTGAATTTCACACTACGGTATGGTGTTAGAAGTCTAAGAATTACTGTGTTGCGTGGCGATATACGCGTATAGTGGCCGATAAATGTTTTACTAAAAAGGTGTATATAGGCTATTTACTAGCTATATTTGGATTTTGTTTATAGCCCATTAAATGTATATGATCTCCAGATCATAATTTTGTATTTAATAGGAATGGCATAGACCTTACATTATCCAATAGATATATCACAAACTTAAGTTAGGTTCAGCGCTATGTGTATAGCTGCCCTGGTCCGGAGTGTCTGGTTCAAACTTATTTTCTGTAGAACCATTACCATCTGACATGACGATGTGAATGGATGAAATTAATGATCACGTAGATTATAATTCAGTGGGTGATTGCTACTACTGTTACGTTGTTATTTATGCCTGATATCTTGTATTGAAAGTGAACTGTTTTATTTTCTTAATCAGCCGTTCGTGCAATGTTTACTACATATAAATGTCAAGGAGAGGGTTAATACTCTAATATAACAACATTTTGTTATTTAATAATATACAGGTGATACCTATATAATTGGTTCCCAGGTACAAGTACAAATAATATTTCCAAAACTAAAAGTTTAATTTTATTTATTTAATCCATTGAAACTCATGCCAAAATCCCCTACGGGTCAACATGAATAACAAAGGTTTAGCTGTGTCATTCATCTGGAAAATCGGTCTGTTCAATCATTGGATTATATCATGATAAGTATCGTGTTAAATTATTTGGAAAGAGACAATCGTTTATCTAAAATACTAGTCTCAGTCTTCGTGTAATATGAAATAATTTGCTGAAAGATTTCCAATATTTACCGTTTGTGAAAAATTACCAGCCCATGTTAACAATGGGTGCCATAGCTGTTTCTAACCCGAAACCGCAGTTGGTAACCGATGCAACGCATTTTGCCTGGATCGTTGTGATGCAAACAAAATTAGTGCGAAGAGGCGATCTCTGTATTTGAAGTCCTCCTAAAATAAATCGACCAGATACTGGCAATTTAAGAAGATAGTTATATATATATATATATATATATATATATATATATATATATATATATATATATATATCTTACTATCAGTCACGGTTTCTAATTTCGTTTTTTTGTATTAATGCTTTTGTATAAAAGAAATAGTACACTCTAAATAGAATATACCTACGTCAACTTGGTAATTACAGGCAATTATTGATATAATACATACACATGTCATACAACAGCGATAATACAAGATGTCATCAATACTTATGTATTCTTTCATATAATACATACATATGTCATAGAACGGTGATAATACAATATAATATTAATACTTACTTATCCTTTCATTGCTTTATTGAATTATTCAAACTAATTTATTACCACAAGGCAGGAGTAGTTAACAATGAACCATATAAGATTTAAATATGGACATTAGAGGATTTTATGTCTTCTTGTCATCTTTAATATAAAACTTTTAACATAGCAATACCGCTGGGTCATCTAACCTGTAATTACTATCAATTTAATAGATACATATCGTTCTTCTAATATGTACAGTGAAGTACTATCAAAATGCCGGAATGCCTTTTAGGGGTATTTGTAACTAGTAGCTTCCCGTGAATTACAGATATACCAATAACAATAATGCATATTTAATAAGGCATCCCTACTAGCGCGAGCCATTCAAAGGCACTGTACAAATAATATGTATTATAATAATACCCAAATAATATATCTGTAAAAACCCTATAAGAAATTTATGAAGATAATTATTACTTATCTGTGAAAGCAACCTTGAACAGGTGTGTTTTATAATTCTCAAGAGACGACACATTTCTAATATCTGCCGGCAAACCATTCCACAAACTGGGGGCTGCAACACTACACGCACAATCACTTTATGACTTGAGCGGAGACGTAGGCACCTGCAATAGTATCTGAGTGTATGGCCCGAGGTTTCAAGATTACTTTCTAGTAGACACCATTTCAAACAGGTATTCAGGTACCATGTCAATGATAGATTTATTAGTAATTTGTAAACTACTGAAATGGATACGCTGTGTAACAGGTAACCAATGTAGTTTTTAAACAATTGGGGTAATATGATCAACATGTTGAGTATTTGTCACTATAAGAGTTGCATAATTCTGAATTCGCTGAAGGCGATTGATGTTATAATCAGATATATCATATAATAGGGAGTTACAATAGTCTATACGAGATGTAACAAAGGCATGGACTACAGTTACAAGTGATTCTTGTGTCAAGAATGCTTTTAAACAGTGGATGTTCTTAAGATGTTAGTAGGCAGCTCGGCGTACTAATGTGGCATGTTCGTACATGTAAATACATTTGTCAAAGATAACCCCCGGATATTTTACTGACCCACTAGAGGTAATCGAAGATGCGCCCATCTGGAATACTGATATGCTTAGGGATTTAACACAATGTGGTAATTTCCAATATATAATATTTTTTTATTATAATTTAATATTAGAAAATTTTGAGCCAACGGTATATCAAGAATCCAATTTTCTAAGTTATTCAAGGTAGGGGATAAATTTAACACATTTTCCTGATCCAATGATACATACTGCTGTTTATCAGATATGACAGATGACACATTCTGTTCCAAGTTTAATAACATCCTTGGGTCTTCATTTTATCTATACAATGACAATCGCCGATTGTATGCAAATAAGTATGATAAATAATTGATGAGTTCACTCTGAAATCGAAAAAGACAGTATTGGGTTTCTGTCAAACTATCAGGTATCCCATCAACACTTCAACAGGTGGTAGTAGGGAAGTGAATTGAAGAACATTGACGACACATTCAGATAGAAAGAGAGAGAGATAGACAGATATATCTAAGTAGTAGATCCAGTTTTGTCGAGCCGTGATAGCGCAGTTAGTTAGAGCGAAGGACTCGTAGACGAAGGGTCGCTGGTTCGAATCTCCGGGAACTGCAATGTTGTCATGTGGCGACTGGTTCACTCATCCATACAAAATGAGTACCTGACAGGACGCGATGGCTATCTGTTTGGATAACGATTTGCGCCTATAATGGCAGCATGCGTTGTATGCTCCCTTGGGAGTTGAGATGTGTGCTGGGTGGAAACAGGTCTGAGTGAGTGATAATAATACTGTACAGCGCCTCAGAACAGGATTACCTGGTTCTGGCACTATATAAACGTGCATTATTATTATTATATAATACACTAGTAAATCTATTTCTAGTGGCTATCTATCTATCTTTTTCTCTCTCAATCAGTCAATCATCCGTCCAGTCACAGAAATACATTTTTCATTTCCATTCCTAATTTTAAAGAATTTGATTGACTCCGTCTTTAATATTAACACTGAATGCTTCAGAAAGACATAAGCCGTGTTTGTTTGGTGATTGTTAAATATCCGATATATTAGTTAATGCCGTCTATCGTTTTGATACCAATGGAGAGGTCTTATAAGTGGGGCATTTCTGAATTCATTCTTCTTTTTGTTATTATTATTATTATTATTATTATTATTATTATTATTATTATTATTATTATTATGCTAATGATCACGTTCATAATCATCATCATTATCATCAGCTCAATATCATCATCATCATCATCATCATCATCATCATCATCAGCATCAACATCATCATCAAAATCAACATCATCATCAAAATCACTTGTTGTTACCCTGCTTTCATGCTATCGATACAAATATTACAGTAATGTCAAACTTCAAAATAGACTCCATTGAAGGAAATAACAGATATTGTAGAGTTACTAATTACTTATATTAGGATGAATTATTAACATCAATTTTATAAATATCCTTGCGGGGTCGAGCCTGAAAACCCCCTAAATCTGTACGGCTTTAATTTATGTTGTTTCCGCTTCATTTTCGTGAAGTATGAATCAGCTGAATATGAAATTGGCAAATCCAGAAGATAAAGGAAATGGATTAATGTAGATGATTTGAAAATGCCATAAACGAAGATGGTTTCCGGAAGTGAAGAGAAGAATGTAGCTTTGCTATAAATAATGAAGAAGTAGACAGAAGCCTCGAATCACCTGGACCCCCATTAATACCATGTATTCACTTGGGAAGAATACCTGCTAGAGACAAAGATACAAGTTGTAAGCCAAATCAGATTTTAAAGTCTTAAACAAATTTCAGGTTACAATATCCACGAAACATTACCAATAGTCGCCGATATGAGGACAACATTGTGAGGTGATGACAACATTATTATTCACTCATAATTGTATGACTAAGAGAAAATATTTATTTTCTGACTGTACTTGTGTGGAGGAGATGATTTATTGAAGATAATAATCTCGATATTGTACGTCATACTTGCCGATCTAACGAAGTAGGAGATTACAAGTTGTGTTTCATTCTGTTTTCACTTAAAGTAGATTGTAACAATAAATCTGTTATTAATTACTATATAGAACTATTTATCTTTACCGTCAAACATTTCTTGTTGTATTATCTACCCGTCACATGAGTATATATAGTTGGCGTACTTCATAAGAAGATTGATAACATCCGACTTGTTACTGCAATGGAAAGTAACTACTTGAAGAAACCCTAAAAGTAGTTAATAGGCATGACGTTAAATATGGTTTAGTCAATGTTGAGAAAATCTTTCTGCCATTCTTCACTGATGACTGCCTAAGTAACAGAAATGTCAACGTTACTTTGTATGGCCACTTTGTAAACAAGGTCCGACAACTCGATAATGAGACGAAGTGAGAGCCGAAACACCATCAGACGTAATCCGGCTGGGTTTGAAAACGGGTACTAAAGATCTGTGGCCAACCTCACTGCCACTTAGGCCATGACAAGGCCTCGCCTAAATAACAAGAAAACAAACTTTGTATATATTGTTTATGATAAAGAATCAATGAGTTAGACAATGTCCAGCTTTCGGTGATATATTGATCTGTTTAAAGTGACTTAGCTGTATGGATACTCGAATTGGTCAGTGAACAACAAGAGAGAAAGGTTAAGGCAGTTGAGGGTCATGTCTAACCATGTCTGACTACGACAGTTTATTTGTTAGACATCTAATACTAATGTTTTCTTGTTATTATTGAACTTTACAGAGATAGGACTAAGTCACAGACATACGAACAAAATGAGATGGGAACGAAATATAACGAACATTAACGAAGAAGAACGAATATTAATGAAAGGAAAATGACGAGGAACGCGATAGCTTCCCCCATTAACTGAAGCGATGAAAAGGAAATGGGCAGGAAAGAGTAAATGGATAGAAATAGAATAAGAATGACCGAAAAGAGGAAAAGGAACCGGACATATAAAAATGGAAAAGAAAGGAAAATAAACGTTAATAACAGAATTGAAATAACAAGTAAGTCGTTGTTTAGTTTTGTAATTTGTCATATCTGAAATATCTGACGAGAGAAATGAATAAGTTCACAATTGATATGATTAGATGAAGTAACTCACAGATGCAACTAGTAGACGAATTCGAACTCGGAATTTAGTGTTCCAGCGCATTACACAACCTATTTGTCCGAACAAAGACTCCAAAACAGAAAATAACAACCTATTGTCTGATTAGTTTAACAGATACATTAGGTGGAAAAATAGCGCAATTAACGGATAGGACTAAGGCCACCTGGCGAATGTAATATATCGCCGTTATAAACCATTACATGTTATGATATGTATAACATACGATATGGGAGTCGGCATGGTATAATATACAGTATATGATATGACATACGGTATAATATACAGCACATGAATGTAGCACACTAACTGGGAGTAATAAGAGAGGGGGCTGTTAATTTGTACTCCTTGATGGAGTACAAACTGACCTACAAAATAGTTACTCCATTGTGATAATTGACAAATGGCGGCCCGAAAACGGGAAATGCTTGCTTCTTGGGACTCGTCTGATACTTCCGGGCTTTTGAACTGGTTAGCACGGAATACTGTCACGTGATACAATTGAGTGATGTAGTAACAGTTTAAAAAAAGATTTGTGAGTATGTTGATGTTGTGTCTGTGCATGCATGCGTGCGTGCGCGTGAGTGTTTTTGTATGTGCTTTTGTATGTTTGCATGTGTGCGTGCGTGCATATGTGTATATATATGTGTGTGTGTGTGTGTGTGTGTGTGTGTGTGTGTGTGTGTGTGTGCGTGTGCGTGCGTGTGTGTGTGTATAAGTGTGTGCATGGATACGTAGGTGTGTCAGGTGTGGGTGTGAAACAATTTATTTAATTATTTTGTATGTGTCGACATTTTCTATACAAGTTTCATTTTACAAAGTCAAATTATCGAATAACTCTTTAAATGTCTTATAGCAGTTCAAGTACCCGTTAACCTGTTGTCAATTATAGATAAGACAGGTAAGGTATCTTCTAATAACATATGTTCCATCCACTCTCTAAATACCATCTTAGATTCCTCTGTTTAGACACATAATGATGGCTGCTTAAATAACACAAAATAAATGAGTTGTGGTACTAATTGCTCATGATAAATGATTGATGAGTTGGTTGTTAAGGTAAGTAGGACAGTATATAGCTTTCTGGAATACTATCACATGTCTGGTGTGACTATGTCAGCCTGTCTGAATCATTATCAATGCCTTTGCTAGACATAAACACTCACGATAAACACAACCACAACAATTTAGATGGTCTAGAAAAATAGCAATAAACACATTCTGACGGAAATTTATACATATTTAAATATATGTGACACAGAGCAATGGAACAAACTGTTAGAAAGAAATACTAACAGATGTACTTATAGATATCAATCAGGAATTGTAAAATATGTTTTACAGGGTTAAGAAATAGAACAACCTCCTAATGGTCCAATACAACGTATTTATAAAACTATACACTGGCATTATCTACCGATACACATCCGCTAATGGGAATATCTTATAACTATAGGATAACATATTATAATTGCTTATAGTTGTATATGACAGTAATAATACAATGTAATCAGTTAGTTACTTTGAAGAGATTGGTAATTAAATAGGAACTGACATTATACTGTAATAATGCTTTAATATCACGAATGGTTCTGGTCGTCATAATTTAATCTATATAATAAAATAATTCAAATTGTAATCGCCTATGACTCTCATGCAACGAATACGTGTATTACTGTTGAAGATATTGGGCATGTCGATACTCATTTGATCTATGTCGTAATTTAAGAGATTATTTTGAAGACATGCCCCTGACGCTTTGTGTACCTCGTGACCTGTTGTCAATTGTGGATAAAACGGATAACAGCAACCAGCAAATGTTTTCTTCACGATTAAGATCATTATTATACTATACTTGTAGATGAAAAATAATGAAGTACTTTTTGTGGTATAGAGATAATGAGATCCGTCTAAAAGTGAGTTGATCACTTTGTGTGTTGGATTGTGGAGCATGTCTACGTGGAGCATGTCTATGTGGAGTATGTCTATGTGGAGTATGACAAGATAAGGTTTGTGATGTGATAGTTGACAAATTTACATCTAGACATCCATAGATATATTAATAGAGACAGATAGAGATGGATACACAGACAGGTAGCCACAGACACGTAAACAAATTGACAGACTGGAGATGGATTAGACAAACAAAATCATTTAACAAAGAAATAGTTAAATTGTGAATAAATAAAGAGACTCACAGAGAGTCGTAGATAGACGTCCAAACTTGTTTATTGGACATCACACCATAAACATTATTGCTCCATCCTTTCAGTTTATTGGTTTAATTATTGCATGAATTTGTTATGAGTCATTCAAATAGTTACTAGATTAGAATATCTTCCAATGGACAGCAACGTCTACCTGTATTTTAAATAATTATTCCTATTTGCCTATTCGATCATTACATTCAACAAAGCTCGGTGTATCAATGACAATGCACTAACCATGACTTTCATTCCAAAAATCGACGTCTTTATTGTGTAATGTCTAAATCTCGCATGTTGACTTATTTGCTGGTCTAGAGCACATCATATACACGTTGTATAATCTTATGAGAACGATTAGTGATAGGCTTAGTTGTGTTTGCATATTCTAAATTATAACAGGTAGCCATCTTACATTTGCTGAGCAATTATTCATTTGCATAGAATCGATTATTAAAGAGATAGCTAATTATATTTTCTGCATAGACCTTGGCTGTATTAAATGACACAGAACTAATTTATTTAAATTTCAATGGGATTTAAGTAAATCCATCAGCTGGAGCTTTGAGCTGAGGGATAACTTTTGACCACATATTTGTAATCGTTAGGAGTAATGCACTGCAGTACCACGTCTTCCTGATTTCCTGGAGTGAACAAGGTACGACCTTTTAATATACACTTATTCTATTATAAAAACATATATATATAGTGTTCACCGTTTTGCTATGTTACGCTCTTTGATGCCAATAATAGCAATACCAGTAAAATAATATAGTAATAATAATAATAATAATAATAATAATAATAATAATAATACAATGATGTATATTTCTATATTGAAAAAAATAGATTGTTTAAATGGGAAATTCTAAAACTAAAGAGGTTCAACTATGTTTAAGAGAAATATGAATATTCCGTCAGAACTTAGAACAAAACAAGAATTTATTGTGACTTATCAGTGCATGAGTCACTTTTACTAGGTTACAGTCACTGACTAACTGACTGGTTGACTGACTGGCTGACTGACTGACTCATTCACTCACTGACTCACTCACTCACTCACAACGTCATCAGGAATTACGGTAGATAAACTGTTGGTGACAAAATTTCATCTCGTGACAGTCTCCCATATTAACGAATTTATAACCTCTGAACAACTCGATGGATCCAGCATGAGCATTCCTTATTTTCCTTCTGGCATTTATCACCTGCCTCCCAGGTCGGCTTGTACTCCATCAAGGAGTACAAAGTAAGCGTCCTATCTCTCAAGTTACTCCCAGTTTATGTGCTACATTAAGTATGTCATAAAGTAAATGATATGGTATGACACATCGTAAACGGTATCGTTTATTGTAGCGTACACTATACACAAATACTATATTAAGTTCGGCAGGTGGCGTTAGTCATATATGATATTGTGTCATATAATCAGGTAATTACTTGAAAGAGCTTGGTAATTAAAGGGGCTGGTTATATAATGTTATAATGTGTTAAGATTCCGGATGTTTCTCGTCTCTAATAAGTTCATTTGTTATTAATCTCAGTTTATAGTTTCCTCTGATTGTCCGAAAATATAAATAAATCATTATGTTGTAAATGTTTATTATTTGGCATTTTATATTCTTAAAATATAATGGAGACATGGCCATTGTCTGTTTTAGGGCAATGCATTTCTTATTGTGACCTTCAGTCAATCATGTTGCTGCTCTAAGATGTTCTTTTAATGAGCATTGTTACTATGTTATCGAGGAAGAAAGTAAATAATGACTCAATGTTGTTGTTGTTGTTGTTGTTGTTGTAGTGATAAATAGGTGAGTAGATGTCGACAATGTTGGGCATTATAGGATAAGATAGTTGACAATTTAACATCTAGACATACTAAGACACAATATCACAGACATATAGTGGCATATAAACAGACAGATACGGACAGACTGAAAGACTAATTGATCGACTGGAGGTGATATAGTAAACCAACATATCGTTCAACAGACAGGTAAACAGATTGAAAATAAACAAATTAACTCACATAGATACAAAGACAAACAAATAAAACTATTTGTTTTACCCATCACATGTCATTCTGCAGATGACTGCCTCATCCGTTTAGTTGATCGCTCTATTTATTGAATGAGAGGGTCAGAAAATGAGTCAGTTATTGCTTGCTTTGTTTCTAGCCAATTCGTACTTAGGTAAATCACTAGATTATAATAGTTTCTAATAGACAATCACATATCTTCGTATTTACATTCAAATGGTTCCTAATAATACTCAAACCAACTCGGATTTTTGGCGACCATAACAATAAGCATGATTCCCCTTCTGAAAACATAAAAGTAGCTTTACTGATCCCTATATGTCTATTTGATATAACTAATTATCTGCAGGTCTAGGACTCATCTGTTATGTATTCTTATTAGAACAGTTAATGATCAGGTTATTTGTGAAGGCTAATTTGAACTTGCAAAACTAGCCCTCGACCCCATTAACATGTAATTATTGTTTGAAACATTAGCCTAAAAACTATCTTGAAAGAGAAAACTAATTATATATTCTGTGTGCACCTTTCTGCTATTAAGAACCGGATTACTAATTTGTTTTCATTTGTAGAAGTAAAATGTAATTTAAATACCCCTCTCTTGCTTGGGTTAGTGATGAGGGTCAAAGTACGACCTAAGTGCTTTACGTTATTAAAAAATAGTCGCCTCCACTCGATATTGATTAATATATATATATATATATATATATATATATATATATATATATATATATATACTCACTCATTTCAATCACTCAATCACCACTCAATTGAATCACTCACACTATCCGTCCCTCAATCAATCACTCACTTATAGACTTTCGGTGACTGACTGACTGACTGACTGACTGACTCACTCACTCACTCACTCACTCACTCACTAAATCAGTCACTAACTTAATAAAGCTTGACATTAAGTAATTTATTGATTAATAAATCAAGCACACATGTAATAATATTATAAATTATCTGTACGAAGGGGAACGATTAAAATAAATAGTTGTAGAATCTAAGAATTCCAGTAATTTGAACCCCTACATTAAATTTATCCTTTTTGTATCATTAAATCAAATATATGAAGCTGACAGATTTTTAAACATTTCCAAAATTAACGTCTAGATTTTCATATGTTATGAATCAGCTGTATATGGAATTGCCAAAAACATGTCATGATCCAGAAGGTAATTGAAGAGGCTCTTGTTTGAAGTATTGAAAGATTATCTTCCTGGCCTGAATGTCATAAATGAAGATCGCTGGAGAAACAAATAAGAATTGATTACAAATTCCCAAAAGAAGCCGTTGTTTCTGTAATAAGGGAAGGTTTAAATGAACTATCATTATTTGAACACATCTAGTTCTTATTTATAGGAATCAATTCCGAAAATCACTGACATAAGAGCATAACTAACAATTAACGAGAATAATGTTTTATCCCAAGATTACATGATTAAGAAAAGTAATTTTCGATATCTGTTTGGGGTGGAAGGCTTATTTATTTAGATAAGAATCATAACATTATTAGACTAACAAGTGTGAAGAATAGGGTAAGAAATATTAGTTTTTCGTTGAATTTCTTCTTTATCTCGTTGTAATATATATATATATATATATATATATATATATATATATATATATATATATATATATATATATATATATATATATATACGTGTCAAATACGTATAGCACTGACAACCTTAATTTAAAGATAATATTAAACCTCGTCTGTACGAAAAAGTCGATAGTTTGTAAAAGGAACCCGGAAACGGTTTTTGATGAATCTATTGTCAACAGTAAGATATATATAATTATAGTTATGTCATAATCATATAAAGTTACATATTGCTCACCTATTTATCTGACTTAATAATAATCTACAAATAATATATGTTTCTATTTCAATCCATTTTAATCTATATAACTGTAAGATTTTACCTGTGTATCAACGTCGCTATATATCAAATTTAACTCAAACCCTGATACCTGGTTTTAAACTTCTGTGTACCTTAGACGTTGTGTATATTGCAAATGACATAACATACATGAATATATAAGTATAGTATTAAAGATGTGTTTTTAAACATATAAGTTGTGTTAGGTTTCATTTATTTTTGATGTGCTCCACTTACCTTCTAGAATAATAAATGCTTTATAGGTGAAATGAGGATAAAATGTACTCGTTTGATTTGCAGTATGCTTTGGTCTCCCCTGTCTCTCTCTCCTTCTCTCCCCCTCCCCCTCTCTCTCTCTCCGCCCACTCTGCGTATGTATGTGTGTGTATGTGTATGTGTACGCGTATGTGTGTATTAAAGCCCTGCATTGGTTGGGTTGGCCCGTTCGGGTTAACCTAACCAGCATCCGTGTGTCGGGTTGGGCGGATTGAAACTTGTCTTCGGATCACGGGTTGGGTTTGGGTTGTTGTCTTTTAAGTTGCTGTCTTGCGGGTAGGGTTGCGTATGGGTTGTTTAAAAAAAGGGTTTTATTATTTTTTAATCCAAATATATACTCGTCCGCCTCCTATTATTCGGCCACCGCCAATGATTACTCAATATTAATAAATACATTGCCATATAAATACCGGCCGCCATTACCGGCACATACTGACCTTGAAATGATTCTGGTAATCTGTGAATTTATTGACAGGGTGTCAAGGTCATTAGGTGGCCATCATGACGGTGTTAATAGTACGATCAGCGATATATTAAATAAAAAGATAGTTGGGGTTAACAAAGGATCAAAAGCCACGTGTAATTAACCACCCTCAATGCTGACTGTTGAATATGAACCACTCTAATGCTACCCCACCACAGTTTAAACTTTCAGCCAGATCCCAAAGTTGGCATAGACATGAGGTTAGAATGTACCATAGATATAAATGCCAACTCACCCCTCATAGATTTGTTCAGTGAGGTCCGGAGGTCTAATAGTTAAGCACCTTGCACTTGGTGCCAAGGGTCACAGGTTAGGTCCCAGCAAAGGTAGAAACTATTCCAGGGATTAATTTCTCGGCTCACAACATCATGGGTGTCTGACCACGTTAAATGGCGCTGCTGTCTCAACTGAATTATTAAAAATAAAGGTGGACGTTAAAGACCCCCTGATGACGTAAATCACTCTGGCAGTGACCACTCTCGGGGTATTTCGGCTCAATCTTATCCGTACTGCTGTCCTGTGAGTGATGGAAGAGGAGATTCCTCAACCACTCCAACATAGAGGCTATGCTGAGTAAGCGACAGTCTGGGGATTCTCCCCGAAAAAACAAAACAACAACAACAAGAATTGGTCATGTATGTGTTTATACAGTTAACACTTCATAACCAGTTTGAACAATTCAAAAGGATCCTGCTATAATAGCAGTAGGTAGTTAGTGTCTGGAACTCTATAGAGAGGTGCTGTGTTAGTATAGCTGTTAATTAGTAAGTAGTTTGACTACTTAACATGTTTACAGGTTCCCCTGATCATTGTGTCACCTGGCTTATATAGGATATGAGAAAACCTGGGGATACTCCGCGAACAACAAGCAAGCTAAGTCAGTCACACTGCCTTCTTTCATTGCTGATAAATGCTGCGGGACATTTTTTACTATTGGATATTAGTAGATAATCGCGGAAGCACGTAAAAAACATACCATTTGATATCACAGCTCGCAACAAACAACACGTGCGTGTGGTTCAATGGTGACTTGCTACATACATATCATAAACTATTTTGACACCACAGTTTACATTCAACGGTAATTTTCTGTACAGCCTCTATGTTGGAGTGGTTGAGAAATATCCTCTTACGGGGTTCGAACCTGTGACGTTGGCACCAAGTGCCGGGTGCTTAACCGCTAGGCCACCGGAGCTACTTACAGATTAATTATCTAAGCAGCCCTTTTATAGCTATTTTCAATTGTTGTATCTTTCTTCAGAACAATACCCTATAAACTATATAACCCAATTGTCACTGTCTTCAAAGATCAGTTTTTACAACGGGCAGGCGTCACGAAGCGACTACTATTAAAACTCTTTAGCTTAATTGCTATTAAAAGACTGACATCTGCGCTGAAGCAGACAGTAATAGCGCGTCATAGCTTCCGTACTGTTTGAACTACGTTATCATTTTCAAACCTGACCTAATTTCTGCTATTCTAACTATTGTAGTAATAAAGTTCTTAAATGTTATTTTTGACATGCAGAGTAGAGCTAATCTTGAATACCACAATACAAACTGGACATAACTGGACCGGGCGATGCAGTGTTTCTATTCCTGAGTCAAGAGTACATGGATTAGCACAAGTGGGCGATAATGGACCTAATGTGACATTTTGTCAGGGATTATATATATAATTTAGCAAATGGTCTGATAGTATATGTGTGCTAATGACGTTGCTTGATTTTTATTTGCTAACTTATTCAGAGTAATAAGAGTGATAATAATATATAGCAGAAGGACAAGTTAACCTAAATCAACTGATGTCCAACAGCATCCAAATATATTGTATCATATCTTTTAAATCTCTGATGATAGGGTGTTTTCAGACATATTATTTCAGGTATTATTATATTACATATTATTTCTATAGCGCCTTTGAATGGCATGATATATTCTCAAAGTACTTTTGTTAAATTTCAAATGCATAGTTAAATGATAAATTATGATGGGACTAAACGTTTGATACGGATCTGTATTATTGTCCTGCCTTCAAAGATGAAGCAAAATGGCGTAGAGAAATACTGGTATGTTTTAGTATTATTGGTCATTGACCATATAGATTTTCAGTAACATATATGGCTATACCATTAATATCTGAGAACGACTAATGGCTTTCATAAATATCATCTGGTCAGTTCATCGGGCATTCGGGCGTACTAATCGTTTAATGTATGGTAAATATATTTGTATGTGGTAGATTATGTTTCTACAGCTGAACATTTCGCATATGTCACGGACACTGGTTGACAACATTTACAAAAATAGACAAAATAACTATTTATGTTTGGTTGTTGACAGAGTGCATAAATCACTTTAGTATACAATTGCATGCAAAATATTTATATGGAGATAATTATATGGAAGTATGTAATGATATTATAGATGCGTGTTAAATACATTGACTACACATTAAAATTCCTTAGCTTTCTGTGAAGACTAGGAGAAGCCGCACAGAAGATGCGATATAGCATTATATACATTGCAAATAACAATGTAAAGACCTTGGGGTATGATTTGGATTATGGAACAATTTTAGAGAGAGAGAGAGCAATTAATAGCAATAAATTAAGTAAAAGCAATATATATATATATATATATATATATATATATATATAACGTACCAAATCTTTATTCCAACCTTTGCTGATTTTATAAGGAAAATTATTTTAGAGTTCAGTCAAAACAATTCCAACATGTTATCAGTGCTGTGTCATTCTTCAATGATAATAATTAAATTTACTAATTCCATTCATGGTAACAGATACTAGGCTAACATTAGACGCGTTTATCCTATACGTCTTTCTCACTGAAATGCATCCGGATTGTGTTCCAATTTGATCGGCTACTTAACAAAGGATTAGGTTCAGGTTATTGCATGCTATCAGTAAATCGATACATGCCAATACATTTTTTACATGATATATAACCTAATTTATTCTGAATTCCAGTAATATTGGTATAGGAATAGATGGGCGTCGATTTAACAACACAAACAACAGTGAAACAAGCACATATCTAGAACTAACGCAAATGTTCGTTTGTGTGTCTTATCTACAGGAATCGTTGCCGCGTTACAACATAATTAATTAAGGATACAAAATGAATTGGATGAGCATAGGCTCTTCTTGTCTGTTCACGTCAATTATAGTTATTGCATATCTTTCTTCGGTCAATTTTAAGGATGATCTACTGATGTCCGAACTGGAAATTGTGAAAGGACCAGAGGCCATTCAGTACTAAAACAATGGGGAACTCTGTGGAAAGCTATTCCCCAGGTGGCAGCACCTGAGACCCGGTCCAAATGCTTCACTTCCGGTCAAGTCTAGGCATTAAAGAGGTAACTGCTGAGGCTGGTACCACTGAGAAGCCAGAAGTTAAAATAGTGACTCTGAGTTCTCAGACATATCAGAGTGGTGTGACAAAGATGAGAGAGACTGGGAGTGATTCCATAAAAATACCCTTTTTCTCTCAGAATGTTTATAGGGGATAATGATGCCATCCACTATTATACAGGCTTGGAGACATTACTGTTTGT
The DNA here is from genome assembly GCA_025642065.1 of Paralvinella palmiformis. Classification (NCBI taxonomy): domain Eukaryota; kingdom Metazoa; phylum Annelida; class Polychaeta; order Terebellida; family Alvinellidae; genus Paralvinella; species Paralvinella palmiformis. Next base: position 16,979 of record JAODUP010001601.1, read on the forward strand.
TCTGAATATACTACGACCTGAAGTGCATGTGCTGAATTATATGTATGGAACCGTATCCCGGACATAAGTTGTTGATCAGTTTTTCCTGGTTCTCATGAAACTCAGACCATATACAACAAATTTTGAATTATCGAGGCTCTTTAACAAATCCGAGTCAGGTGTATACAACATTTTTGTACATGGACCCTCTTCATGTCATTGCAGTGGATAGAGGTATATCTATGGCCTGACTGTGATGTGGTACATTTCTTTGGTTTCAAAGCCAAAGTTGCCAAAGTTGCCTGATCAAGAAACCATCACCCCTCTTCATGCATCATGCACATGCAAGTTTTTTAATGGATTTGCAACACTGGGTGATGGTATATTTGCTATATATTGTTAAATAAATAATTGGAATATAAAACCAGTTTTGTTATAGATTGCTAGTTTGTTGAATGAGAACAATATTTAATTACCAGACTCTAACTTATGGTAAACAAACTTGGTGTGCAAAAAAAATATCTTTCCATTACCATATATACTCTTTCCCATTCACAAAAAAAGACATATTCACATGAAAAACTTTATCAAGCTTTTTAATCATACATATTTAATTATAACAAACTATCCATTTCCTTTTTTATTACATCTATGTTCTAACATTCTACTTATCAAGTTAAACAGGATCATTCCTATTTTTGGACCTATTAGTATACTAGACAAATAATATTAAATAACGACGCTTAAATACCGACGATTATATAACATCTTATTTATTATGGAGTGATTATTTGACATGTACACGTTATTTTGATTAACTCCTTCAGGGCAGGAGTCAAATAGTAAATGCATTTTACTATATAACCAATGTTACAAGCTCTGATAGAGAGTTTTACTTTATATTTTAGTCAAAAACAAGAGTGTGTCATAGGCTTAAAAATTAGTTGTTAGAAAATGCAGATACAGACTGCAATGTTCTAGGAGTAAATATCACAACAGATAAATTGACATTTTAACTATCCAAACAACAGAACCAAAGAGAATAAGCCCGGGGTTCCGGAAGCACAAAGTAGTTTTGGACCGGGATTTTCTGTGCCACCACCTAGTGAATGCCCCACAGAGTTCCCCATTCGAGAGGTTACGAGGAGGGCATGAAAAACTGTCCGAGAAATATTCTTCTTAAGAAAAAACAAATTCTGAAATATCTTTCGAGGAAGAATACGTAGCAAGACAAATATCGACGACAAGTGTCTGTTGGAATTATAAAATGAACCAAGATAGATGCGTCGAGGTTAGCATCACCTGGTATACATGTATGTGAAGGTCCGCCACATATGTCACTGGTTATTGCTGAATTATAAATTGTGTTCAATCAAGAATTCTTGAACGATCGTTGTTAGCTCGTGTATCTCCTTGATTACGTAGCTCCCGTATTTCAGCTTTAAGCTGATTACAATTTCAGTCAGATTCTTCACCATCTTATCCTTTTCCTTGACATCTTTTCCAGCGTGATCACACGTTGTCCGAGATTAGCATACGAGTTTTTAATGTCAGCAATTGCTATCCTAAGGTTACGAATCAGTTTTATTTCTCTTATATCTTCAACTAATTGATCATGATTTATTCTCATCTCGGTCAGGAATTCACGGCAGAATGAGATCGTTGTTGCATTGAAATCACCATTTACTTCATCCGGCGTAGCTTCAGGGTCTCTAGTAGCCATGGTGATGTTCAGGTCACTTTGGTTAACCAGTGATGGCGGGCGGTTATCACTGGCTAGTCTCTTCAGGGGAGATTTTTCATGATCAGGAAATAACTTCTAGATGTCTCCAGACAAATCACCCTGAATATACTGGTAGAGCACAAATATATCTTCAGCTAGTTTAGATTTCACAGTGGCTCCACCCTGACAATATGTTTTGACAACAAGTGTAGACGATGGTGTGTCAGGGACATCTTTCAGAGCTAGATCATACAGGCTTTGTCTGAATGTAACCAGATCGTTTTCCACGGGAAAACGCGTCAACAATTCATTCTTGAAAATATCCTTTGCTAAATGTCCATATTGATCACGAATACATCTAAACACATCCCTGAATTGTTGTGTACTAAACACTTGGCTTTCTTCTGTAGAGCTATCAAGGTCAGGCATTGTTTCTGTCACTTTACCCATACTGCTGCATTAGGTGTGTGTGTGTGTGTGTAATTATATTTTATTTCATTCGAAGTTTGATGCTATAATACATTTTTATTAGAGTCATTAGTTGTAAAATGACGTAAAAATGGATAATTAATGCAAGTAAAACCTGTTGTCTACTGTATTTTATGAAAGATTTATGTTTAAAGAGAACCACAAGAGAAGAAGTGACAAGATGAGTCACTGCCATTGTCTATGATTTTGTTGTTGTTGTTAGCCTTGATGTGTGATGTTCCTGTAGTTTGTGTCTTCTATTTCGTATATAGTATTAAACATTAAACCAACAGTTGGAAAATATAGTTATTATAAGGAAGAAAATAATTAAATACATTAATCATTAAATATCGAGTCAGAGAACACAACAACAATTATATATACAGTCATACTGTATATGCCCATCAATGACATTCCTAGACATTGGGCTAAAAATGTATTTTAGGTAGATACACGGTAGGCTATCCATTATTCTATATCTTGACCTTGTCAGCGATCAGAGCATCTGTCTCTATTTGGGTTGTTTATTGTTATTATTAAAAGGAACATCCTATCGATTTGTTATGACACTAGTGTAAACATCAGGATAGATATAATTATATTTATATTATAGTCATATAAAGTTTTCTATTAGCAAACAATTTTCTAATGAAGTAAACAAATAACGCTTCATTAATATTTCTTTTCCATTCACATTATTATGTATAAGTCAACATTTTTACCTAAACATGTGTGTCTGTGTGTCAGTGAGTATGTGTATGTGTCCGTGTGTATATATGTATGTATGTATGTATGTATGTATGTATGTATGTTTTCATTCTATCAATTTTCTTTATCAACATCATTTCACGTTATCACAAACATATATATATATATATATATATATATATATCATAACACGAAATGTAAATGTTAACAACAAATAAAACAACGTTAATATAAACATTTCCTCATTACCCAAACAAATAAATATTGATAATTAATATAAATAAGTTACAATCATTTTTACCCATCAACAAAAATCGCCATTCATACAATCAAACAATCGGTTAATTTTAAACATATTTGAATATAATTTTAGTTTACAATTATTAGAAACATCGAGACCCAAAATCGAATATCTAACTTTTGAAGGCAGTACAAATTGTGATCAATAACGTTATTTATATTAAGAAGAACAATAGATATATATAATGATAGGATTATTGAATTTGTTTATGATTATCCTTCGTACTTATTAGTAACACTATAAAGCCAACAACAAAACGACATACACAAGACCGTACAAATATTGTCTATTTGCTGTTTTTGTACTTGAAGTATATAAAACAATAAATCACAGATTCGTGATCTTATAGAAATGAGAATAATTACTTTCAAACATTTGTTATTGTATTATGTTGCCGTCGTATAACGAATAATGCTGGCTAATTCGTTAAGAAAATGACAACATTACATCATTAAGAATGGAGAATATATAATTAATTATGAAATATATTTATTAAATATACAAACAGTGAACAGTAAAGAAAGATAAAAAAAATATTATAATAAAAATTAACTATATTTCATTTGTAGTCTTCTTCAAACGAGAACAACAAATATAAAGCGGTATCATCTTTAATGTTTGTAATTCATATCCTTGGAAGGTAATATCCGTGTTACGCTTTCTAACATTAAGAATTAGGTTTGATATCAATTAAAAGATAGTGTATTATGAGAACCATGAGATATTTGGAACAATGATGACAGGCAATAGTTAGAAATTCAAATATTTACTGGCGATTATGTCAATACATTCAGAAATTACATTGATCATTAATTAGATTGTGGCATTGCCAGTTATATAGATAAAGAATACACAGTTCCGTATAATAATAATACATAAAATTTATATATGCGCCCTATATAACCTGTAAGAAGGTTACTCTAAGCCGCTTGACAATAAATAATTAATATGAATATAACACATCTGAAGTCTTCTATAGACATTATATAGACTTCGCTCAGTGCTTAGAGGAACTTGTCATTCCGTATCAGCCGACAATGTCTTTACGGTCTGAGCCTGGATCATTCTTATCCGTATCAATAACACGTGGAGTGACATCCGGTAATATATGTTTTAGAAAGGCTGCTGGAACCTTACGGAATAATCTTCCAGTAACCATTAAAAAGTGCAAGACCCTCGATACCTTTAAAAAGAAGATAAAAACTAATCTTTTTGTTTCAGCTTTTCCTGAATATAATTATTATGTATTTGGCTGGAAAGAATTTTGTTTTAAAGATGTAAACATGTTACATACGTATGAATTATTTATTGTCAAGCGCCTTAGAGTAACCTTCTTACAGGTTATATAGGGCGCTATATAAATTTCGTATATTATTATTATTATTATTATTATTATTATCTAGAATTGCCAAAAACATGTTATGATCCAGAAGGTAATTGAAGAGGCTCTTGTTTGAATTATTGAAAGATTATCTTCCAGGCCTGAATGTCATAAATGAAGATCGCTGGAGAAACAAATGGGAAGTGATTACAAATTCTTACATAATCCGTAATTTCCGTAATAAAAAAGGTCTAAATGACCTTTCATTGTTTGAACACATCTTGGTCTTATTTATAGGAATAAGTTCTGGTAAACACCGAAATAAGAGCATAACTAACAATTAACGAGAATAATGTTTTATCCCAAGGTTACATGATAAGAAAAGTAATTTTCTCTCTCTCTCTCTCTCTCTATCTATATATATATATATATATATATATATATATATATACTATTTTTGTGCCTAATACTTTTACCATGAGTAGGTACTCAGGGTACTTACATCGAGTAGTAATTGTTTCTCTCTCTCTCTCTCTCTCTCTCTATATATATATATATATATATATATATATATATATATATACTATTTGTGCCTAATACTTTTTACCATGAGTAGGTACTCAGGGTACTTACATCGAGTAGTTTATATTCCAAGTAGAATTGTTATGGAAGAAATATGTCTTAATTAAAAAATTAAATGGTAAATAATTTTGTGGATTAATTTAGTTTTGCCAGTTCTAAATATTGAACGGGGTAAATTCATTGCTAAAAAATTATAGACCCATTAGCTTATTGCCAGCAATTTCCAAATTAATTGAGAAATTAATGTATAATAAAATATCACCCTTCTTTAATGCTAAAAACCTCTTCTACAAACACCAATATGGTTTTGGAAACAAACACTCTACTGTACATCCAATTCTCCACTTTTTAAATCACTGTGTCGATTCAATCTCAAATAATTCTTCTAACTTAACTCTTGCTATATGTTGTGACTTATCTAAAGCTTTCGATGTACTTAA
>JAODUP010001601.1:27500-39344 GCA_025642065.1 Paralvinella palmiformis
TCATCACTAAGGGAACGTTCATTCACGCTTAATTTAGCGTCCCTAAGTATATGCAGTTAGGTGTGGTGGGATCTAAATTAAAGCGCCTATCCACTTGATCTATTTGACCCATGGTCGAGAACAGCGGATTTCAGGCAGATCTCCGATACTGCGAATGACACGTCGGGATTATAATAGCTATACATTTAACAAATTGCCTATATCAGTGTAACCTAATATGGGGAAAAACTCTGTCCGCAGCTTAATACCCATGGAGATGTCTGCCGGAGTAACAAACGACTCCAGGAGTATAAATCCATCAAGCAGCCATATATGAATTAATAGGTCCTTTCGCCAGACCACATAAGAAGACAACAATACAGATTCTACATTTTATATAACAAAGCTAATAGACTCAAACATGTTGTAATAACGAAATAACTTTCTTACATTGGTGTAATAAGGAATCTGGATGGAAATAGATAAGATGTCTGGCACGGGCAATGTGCGTTTTAGGGTACATATAAAGAGACACACACACATTCACAAATACTACACAAACTCATCTACAATACCGATTACAAACTATTGCTATTTCCTCACTTAATACTGTCACGTGACATTCTTCTGTATTAACAAGTTCATAAGGTCTCCACCACGTAACGGGTCCCAGTGAGAGTGTTTCCGGTGTTTAGTCCGCCATTTGTCAATTATCATAATAGAGTGTCTGTCTCATAGATGGGTTTGTACTCCATCAAGGAACCTAGCTCTCTTTAATTATACACAGTTGCTATGTTATATTCGCTATGTCATGTCGTATATTTTGTTGTATGCCAGATAGTACACGATATAGTATGTCATACCTTATGCCATACATATCATACACATGTAATACTTTCATTATAATGATCCATTACAATCACCAGATGGCGTTAGTAAGAATCCCGACATGACGCCATGCTTACATTTAATGTACATCCGATAAACTAATCACATAATTAACTGTTTCTCATTTATAATTTTTATTTGTCTTATCAAGTCATTCAGCTATAAAATATTATATTTTCTCATTTATTATTATATGAAAGACTTTTGGCAATCACTCATTGAGTCAGTCATTGAATTAGCGAGTCGGGGAGAAGTGGAAACATATGCTTTCAAAATTCGATTTTCTAATTATAAACACATACAATATTTAAACAAGTCTACGAACTCAGATCTTTCACGCCCACAATTAGTCATTATTAAGTTGAAACATGTCGTATTGCTCCTTTCATAATAATAATAATGATAATGATAATAACAGTAATAATAATATTGTTGTTATTGATATAGTCATGATTTTAATCGTAATAATATTTACATGTAATTATGATGACATAACACACAAATATTCAGTATGTAGTTCAGCGTATATCAACATTTGTATCTAAAATTATAGAATAGTTAGTTGTTTTCCATAAAAAAACATATTTAATCAATAATAGCCTGACTCAATCACTACAGTGTATATATGAGAGTGGTCACAGCACTGAAACAACCTTGGTTAGGGTGAAAAATAATATTATGATGTGATTTGATCAAGGTAAGCCAGCAATGCTTGTTCTTCTAAACCTGTCTGCTGCATTTGATAGAGTTGACCATTCTCTAGGTTAAAAGACATGTTTGGTTAATCAGGTAAGGTACTACTTGAATGATTTCGATCGTATCTGGAACAGGATAGAATAGAATAAACTTTATTTAACGTCGGATTATATAATAACAATAAACATTAGTCAAAAAAGACTATTGACCGACATGATATGACATAATGAAGTAATTAGTATTTACATGTGAAAATGACGTTTCATTTACATATTCGTATGTGATGATGATGATGATTAATGTTTTACGGCCACTTTTGTGCACAAGGTAGGCTAAATGGGCCGAGCGACCTCCAAAGGTTACATATTCGTATGTACATCAATGGCAAATATACAATAAATCATGTATACCAAGTGTGCGAACAATAAAACAACATATTAAACACATAAAATACAAGCTCCACATGCACATTCAGGGCCGTCCCAATTGTAAATGAGATATTTAAAATGTTTATAAGTTGCTGCACATTTAATATTAATCGGTAGCGAATTCTAAATTTTTGCCCCATTATATCTAAATGAATTTAGTCCATATTTAATGGTTCTAACGTTTGGTTGAACAGCTCTGTGCCTTTCCCTTAGATTGTTTTCCATAGTTGTTATATTCCCACAGCAATGATTCGTAGTCTAGACATGGCGTTCAACTGTTTGGCGGCTCTTCTGCATATAAATGTGATGTGTTCATTGAAGCTTAATTTATTATCTATATTTACACCTAGTAGCTTTACATTATCACTGAGATGGATATTGGCATTTCCAACATTAAAGGAGAAGTCTGTCATGTCATCAGTCGATACATTGACCAAGACAATTGATTGAAACTTTGATGAATTTGATTTCATCTGATTTTGGTAGAACCAATTAATGCACATATCTGTAGCATGTTCAATAGTTGTTTTCATTTAATTTAGATTGTCAGCTTGGCATGATATGGAATTGTCATCTGCATAATTATAGAGGGTGCATGAATCCAACTGTGCAAGGTTGTACATAAGATCGTTGATGAAAATGTTAAATGAAAGTGGCTCTAAGGTGGATCCCTGTGGAATTCCTTTTAAAATCTTAGCCCTATCACATTTGCATAGAGAACTAAGCTCGAAGAGAATGTCTGTTCATGGTATTTTATCTGATGTTCAATTTTTTTATCCGGTGTAGCACAAGGTTCAGTTCATGGTCCTATGGCTTCTACAATGTACACACGTCCTCTTGGTAGCATTATCCAGCGATATAGGGCTAAATATCACTTGTATGCTAATGATACACAGCTGCATATGTCACTGGATCCTGACAAGATAAATTTCAACTCTTACTTAACAAAATGCATATTCGGCTATGGATGACTCAAAATCTTCTAAAACTAAATGATAATAAAACAAATATTATATATTTAGCATCACCACATTGTGTTAAATCCCTAAAGACACCATCATTACAGATGGGTGCATCTTCGATTACACCTAATGGGTCAGTAACAAATCTAGGGGTTAATGTTTACAAATATATTAACATGTATGAACATGCCACATAAGTATGCTGAGCTGCCTATTGCCATCTTGAAAATATTCACTGTTTAAAAGCATTCTTGACACAAGATACAATTGTAACTAAATATCAATTGTCAATTAGGAAGCTATGACTAATTAATTTGAAGCACATTAATTATATTAAATTATCGTTGAGATGTTTTCAAAACACCGGGTTACGTAAGTTCACGAGTAGAACAAAGAGATTAAAAAGCACACCTCCTAAAGGATTAAGTGCGTGGCTTCCTATTGAAAATTGTGTATATAAACCTCGAGTAATATGGTAACGTTAGAGATCCACCAGATCACTAGATTATAATATATTCTAATAGATAATCATATGTCTCTATAATTTAAAAAATACACTAAGCTTTGCCATTCTTAAAATATAAAACTTATTCTACTCATGTTAATATCACCACTTCATATGATGACTTATTTACTGGTCTAGATCTCGTCATATATGTTGTCTTTTTTATAAGATCAATTTGTGATAAAGTGATTTGTATACATTAATCATAACTTGCACCAGTAAGCTTTCCCCTTTAAGGGGTAATTATTATATTGCAAATTAGTCTACAATCTACAGTCAAAGAGAAAGCTAATATATATATATATATATATATATATATATATATATATATATATATATATATATATATATATATATATATATATAGTGAGTAGAGAGAGAGAGAGAGAGAGAGGAGAGATGCGTGAGTGAGTGAGTGAGTGATTGCGTGAGTGATTGCGTGAGTGAGTGCTGGACAACTTGCTAAGTAAAAACACAGCTACAATTCGGATTCAAACCCTCAATTAGAAGGATTGCTGCGCGCGACTGCGGAGTTACTGGAGTGCAACATAGTATATATGAAAATGTATAATTATAAACTGTGCACGTGTGTGTGTGTATGTGTATGTGTGTGCAAGTGCGTGCGTATGTGTGTGTGAGTGTATGTGTGTGTGTTCTGTGTGTGTGACGGAAATGTGATTTATTCAGAATCAGATATTTAACATTGTTCGTCACACTCGTCAGTCTAAGAAAGTAGAAGATTAAAGTGTTTGTGTGTGTGCGTGCGTGCGTGCGTGCGTGCGTGCGTGCGTGCGTGCATATCTGGACATTATCAACTTGCATAAATATAATAAAATATGAAGGTAGAGCATCTCGTTATCATATATTAACTGTTGATTATATTATCTCTAGCTATCATAGTTTTAATGGCTTAAAGATCTCAAAGCATTTTATCAATTATAAATAAGGGACATGAAGTCAGAAAATATCGCTTTCAGTGATTACGTCGCGTGTTTCCAGTGACTTTCTGCCGTGGATACTCAAATTGATCAACCTGGAAAGGGCAAGGTTAGGGCTGGTGAGGTCACATCTAACAAAGTCACAGACTTAGAGAGTCTGTAATATTAACGAAAAGAAATGGCAGAATATATATGAACTGAAGAACATTCAGTTAGTTCTTCAAAATGATAGAAACACAGAGAAGTTCAAACATCCTGTACTTGATGGTCCTATACATGCTGCATATGAAGTCGCATGTAATACAGCTTTAAGGTCACAGTCTCTAAATGGTTACGATATGAATGCTAACTAACAGTAGCTACGTTGTAATGGGTTTATAAAACAACATTAATGGAATTTGATATACTGTAGCCATTACGGCTCCAAGCCATTAACGTTTTATTTATCTAGAAATCGCTAATCTTCTGATGTAGTTTTAGTAATCAAATGAATACATCTGTCAGATCCTTTTGTCAGTCTATCAATATATCGATTACATCACATATCGATGAGTAGTGCGGTGATTAGGTTATTTATTGTCGAAGCTTGTCCCCGTTTGGACATCAAAACAATAGACTAATGTCGAGGATAATGTATTGAAGATGTCAAAGGTTTTTATGATGCGATACATTATTCCAGAAACACCGGTAGTCGTACATTCAAATAATTATCTATTCGGTATTTATATCTATACCTGTCAAATAACTACATGCTGTGTGCTACTTTACATGCTGTGTGCTACTTTACATGCTGTGTGCTACTTTATGACTTTCAGATTTTTAATTGTATATATTCCTCATAGCATAACATAACTATATGTCACATAATTATAATCTAAACGTTATGTCAAGAAACTGGCAGCGGTATTGTCAGGAAACCTCAAATACTGAAGTTTTTTGGGATAGCTCTCTCTCTCTCTCTCTTTTTTTATATATATATATATATATATATATATATATATATATATATATATATATATATATATATATATATATATATATATATATTATCAAAAAACCCTACCCCAATTTTAAAAAATACCAAGTAACTGCAAGGTCTAAACCCCAGTTATGACATATGTCAGGGCCGACGTTGTTAGTGGAACAAATAATTTTTTATAATTAGTTAACAATTATTTTTATCTCGACATTCAGATTTTTACGTCATTTCGAAAACATCGTGATAAATCAGACTAAGTAAATGGATATCGCTAAATGATCTGAAAAGTATCTCCACATCTATAAAGTCGTACATGAAGATGTAAATACATCCTAGGTGTTCTTCTAATCTCAAGAGCTGACTCTTTAATGGCACATTGTGGGGGTAAGGATATGATGCTCGCAGACATGTAAGGTTCTTTTCAAATTTGAAATACTGCCCAATATTATCTAAGCTATTACTAAATATAAGTCAAATATTTAAACACTTAAAATTGATTACAATACAACCACCATACATGGCAGAAGCTTACGTAAAACCTAAAATTAGAAATAAAAATATAAAAAATAACATATTTCAATAACATGTAAATTATCTAAATATAATCAATTTAAAACATAACTACATGTTAACGACAGACTCCGGTAAGTGGATTAATAAATGTTTAACATGATATTTAAATAAAATAATTAAATAAACTGTGATCAATGCCGATGTACACAAATGTAAATGCATAATCTGTGATATTTTGTATCTTAGTTATAATAAACAGATATATTATGTACTCTACATTAAATATTTGGGTTTTAGATTATTTTAGCGAAAACAAAGGTTTTATATAAATATGAATTGATGCAGTTATGTAATATCTATGTTCAGTACCATTTAATGAGTCATCTCGGTAAAGTGGCTTTACACGTAGATAATTCTTTATGACACTATATATTGAAGTTCTAATGTTATTAAATTGTCCGCGTTTTTATATAAAATATCGAAAAAATAGGTTATTTATAATAAACACTTCGATTTTTGATAGAAGAAAAGCTCAGATTTAATGTTTTGCTTGTGAAGCTGTGTATTCCGTTGTAAAATCTAAATCTAATATGTTTATCAAAAATTAATTGATTATATATGTGTGTTTCAGAATTCCAAGCTTCATCTTTAATAGTAATCTAAGGATGCATGGACGTGGTGATGTGTTGATTGGGATTGTGTCCATGAGGGATATAAATGAGTAATATAAACTTGAAAACATAGCTAGGTAAGTAACGAGTACAGACTTTTATTGTGGGAGGTTTGAACTAAAACTTTTCACGTTATCATTTATTCAGTAACTTAGTGATTAATTTACTCGCGCATTCAATCACCTAATCACTTAAACACACATACACACACACGCACAAATACACAAACACCGACGCGCACACAGACAGTCATATACTCACTAACCATTCGTTTACTCAATCACTAACTTACTCAGTCAATCAATCCGTACAATACACCAATAAAATACAAATATATCACAACTATTCATCATCTATAAATACGATATGGACAGTAAAAGATGTACCATAACACAAATGGCTAATGTCACATATAATGACATCCTAATAGTCAAGTCTCATCTGTTTTAATATAATCTTTATGATTATTCACTGAAACTGATAACGACGACAAAGAAACTGAGAAACATGACTTCTAAACGTCCTGATAGACATTATTAACTGAATGGTACAAAACGTGTCACTCATAAATCAGACAGCTAGAAGAGATCATAAGCATTATAATATATCATTGTATATATATATATATATATATATATATATATATATATATATATATATATATATATATATATATATATGCATACACACACACACAAACACACACACACATATATATATATATATATATATATATATATATATATATATAAAATGTCTTCCTGCCTGCCTGCCTGCCTGCCTGCCTGCCTGCCTGTCTGTCTGTCTATTTGTCTTCGTGTGTGTGTGTGATTTAGCTGTGTATAATAAGGCACAGGCACAGATAATCTCGAACCGTGAATTCAAACTCTGGATGTTTCTTCAGGGGACTGAATCCAGAGTGGCGACTTTTCTTGCTGAGACATGTGTAATGTCTCACCAGTCCCTAAGCCGCCAAACAAAATCAAAATACGAATCACCTACAGCCGTGGAGTTTGGGTGTAAAACACCCAAGTCAGATCACGGCAGTAGTGAGAATGTTTAGCTTAGTTATCTAAGCAGCCCTATTTATAGCTATTTTTCAATTGCTGTATCTGTTGTATGTTTATGAGGTATTTGACCCTCCACCAAATATCACAAGGCATATTTTGCTGCGGTTGAGAAAGTTTCGTTTTCTATACGTGGAGACCATATTTCCCGGTCCCTGCATTCATGAAAAGTTGATCTAGAGCTTTATATTCCGTGCACTATTTGCGTCTTTGGAGGCACGCCGTTTAGATGTTTGGCCTAGTTATCCAGCATTTACATGACTGTAGCAGACACAGTACGCTCTTAAAGCGGTGGCATTGGACACAGCTTGGTTTTGTTGTTCGGGGAGAATCCCCAGGCTGTCGCTTAATCAGCACAGCCTCTATGTTGGAGTGGTTGAGAAACCTCCTCCCCCACCACTCACAGGGGAGCAGTACGGAAAGATGGAGCCGAAATACCATGAGGGTGGTCACTACCAGAGTGTTTTACGTCCTCATGGGGTTTTTAACGTCCCCCTTTATTTTAAATAATTCAGTGGAGACGGCAGCGCCATTTAACGTGAGCAGCCACCCACGATGTAGTGAGCCGAGAGATTAATCCCTGGAAAAGTTTCGACCTCTTACGGGGTTCGAACCTGCGACCGTTGGTACCAAGTGCCGACTGCTTAACCGCTCCGGAGCTCACTGGACACAGCTCGTGTGGTTGGTGTGTTTTATATAACACGTTTAGTTGTATATAAAATTCACTTTGGTTGTATGTGGGAATAGAATTATCTTTCCTAGGTCCAGTTATGTCCAGTTTGTAGTATGACATTCAAGATTAGCTCTAATCATCTTTTCATAAATAACATAAGAACTACAATAGCAGACGTTAGGTCAGGTTTGAAAATGATAGCATAGTTCAAACAGTACGGAAGCTATGACACGCTATTACGGTCTGCTTCAGCGCAGATGTCAGTCTTTTAATAGCAGTTAAGATAAACAGTTTTAATAGTAGTCGCTTCGTGACGCCTGCCCGTTGTAAAAACTGATCTTTGAAGACGGTAACAATTGGGTTATATAGTTTATATAGTATTGCTTTGAAGAAAGATACAGCAATTGAAAAATAGCTATAAATAGGGCTGCTTAGATAATTAATCTAAACATTCTCACTACTGCCGTGATCTGACTTGGGTGTTTACACCCAAACTCCAAGGCTGTAGGTGATTCGTATTTTGATTTTGCTTGGCGGCTTAGGGACTGGTGAGACATTACACATGTGTCAGCAAGAAAAGTCGCCACTCTGGATTCAGTACCACGAAGAAACGTCCAGAGTTTGAATTCACGGTTCGAGATTCTCTGTGCCTGTGCCTTATCATACACAGCTAAAACACACACGCATATATATATATATATATATATATATATATATATATTATATATATATATATATATATATATATATATATATATATATATATATATATATATATATATATATAACAATGTCTGCCTGCCTGCAAAAGATATTTAAGGCGCTGGCATAGGTGTATACTTTCATTCAAACAACAATTATAACTCCAAACTGTTTTTTTTTTAAATATTAAATTGCATGTATAATTAATTACCGTTATAATTAGAGAAAAACGAAAGAAAAAAATTATTTTCTAAAATAATCCAGAAGAAGATAATCTAAATATAAAAATAGAAACTGTGATTAAAACAAAACCAGACTTTGTGCCGAACACTACAACCAAGAAAGATTAAGCCTATCTAAATACAAATCTAAATCTAAATACAACTATACATTCATATATACACATATGTTCTAAATATAAGATGTTCCATACCTCCAGATATTGATACACATATACGTATACCTATGCATGTGTCTGGTCTACACATCAGCCTGTGGGAACCAGCTAATTCGTTTTTCGTACACGACTAACATGTCACGACCAAAAGAAGGCTACATACAAAAAGCGGAAGCACGTAAAAACATACAATTTGACCCCACAGCTCGCTGTAAACAACACATCCTTGTGGTTCAATGCATAATAAAGACGTGGGGTCAGGTTTTCGTGATGTTTATAATTCTTGCACAATTATGACTAAACGACTGCTACCTAAATAGAAAACAGATTATATATAATAGTATATATATAATGCAGCATTAATTGGAAATAAAACAAATATATTATAACATATAATATATATTGTGATAATAATCTTAATATCTCCGACAATAGCAGAAATAGTAGTATGTTCACTTAGCCCAAATAACACTGATACTATCAGATGAAATAGCTATTAGACACAGGTATCAGTGGGTTTAAAACTCGGGTTTAAAGGTCCATATGTGCATTATCAAATGAATAAAATAAACTCTCGCAAATAAATAAACTGAGAAATAATTCACGGAAACAAAGAGAACTAAAAAGTTGAAAACGTTTGGTATACTGTATGATATACAATATGTTATGTGGTGTAGCATACCATACTATATATAGTATGGCATGCGCTATGCTGGACGATAATTACATACAGCATCCCAGCAAGGAGTATTTAAAAAGTGGGTTGTTAATTTGTACTCCTTAATGAAGTATAAATCGAACTACAAGATAGCTATCCCATTCCACTAATTGATCAATTGCGGCACCAAAACCGGAAATGTTCCCCCTGGGACTCGTCTGGTGGTTCGGAGCTTTGGAATTTGTTATAACAGGAGATGGTGACAAAGCAACAACAGTTTATCTCCAAGGTTGCTACTTTTGGTGCGTACGTGTGTGTGTGTGTGTGTGTGTGTGTGTGTGTGTGTGTGTGTGTTTTGGGTACATATAAAGAGGCAACAGGCACAGAGCATCAACATATCTAAAAATCCTTCGAGACCTACCTCCATAAATCTAAATACAATTACAACTATACATACATTAATCTAAAAATAAAATGTTCCATACCTCCACATATTGATAGATGTGTGCGTATACCTAAGCATGTGTCTGGTCTACTCATCAGCCTGTGGGGAGGGAACCAGCTAATTCGCTTTTCGTACGCGACAAATATGTCATGCCCACAGGAAAGCGGCTACATGCAGGCTACGTACAAAAAAACGGGAAAACGTAAAACATCCCAATTTACACCACAGCTCGCAGTAAATACCATGTGCGTGTGGTTCACTAGCGAGTTACTGAAAACAAGATAACTACTTTGACACCACAGTTTACATTCAACAGTGATTTTCAGTGGTCCAAAAGAAACCTGTATATAAAACATTTCGACACCTCAGATGCTGACTTTATTCTGGCTTCGAATAACTAAATAAATCCTACCTATATCAACCATATATATATATATATATATATATATATATATATATCGGTTCACGTCCGATTAGTCTGGCGTCGAAGTTCTTCCCTAACCTAAGTGAAAAGTTAGGCCTTTTATATACCCTCAGTGTGTTAACAAACGTTACAGTTTGTTCATAACAAAGAGAATGTACACTAACTCAGTATGGACTCACTGAAGTGATTTAACTAAAATAAAAACAAAGAAGCAATACTGCACAATGGATTATTACTGGACTAGAACGAAATAACGTCTCAAATCTGAGTAAATGCTATGATTTACTCGAACCTAACAGATAACCCTCATACGTTTCCGTTCATCACTAAGTGAACGTTCATTCACGCCTAATTTAGCGTCCCTAAGTATATGCAGTTAGGTGTGGTGGAATCTAAATTAAAGCGCCTAGCCACTTGATCTATTTGACCAATGGTGTGTGTGTGTGTGTGTGTGTGTGTGTGTGTGTGTGTGTGTGTGTGTGTGTGTAAAAATAGGCGAGTCAGATGTAGAAGACAACAGTCTAACAGATACTTGGGAATATTAATATAATTTTAATGGAATTAAAGATGTTTATGTATTATAGCAATGTGTCTATTATATATAAGAGACATGGGGTCAAGACAAGTAAGAACATTTAGCTTTCTGTGACTTTCTGCCTTGGATACTCAAATTAATCAACTTGATAAAAGATAGGTTTGAGGCTAATGGGATTACGTCTAACAAAGTCACAGACTAACAGGTACAGAGTCTGTAATATTTATGGGAAAATGACAGGATATATATTAATTGAAGAATATTCAAGCAGTTCTTCACAATGACAGAAAAATACATGGTTATAGCAAAAAAGACAGACTCGTTTCCCATGTTTCATTTGAGAGGATTTTTTATATCCAATGTTTTGTGTCCTCAGAAATATTC
>JAODUP010001604.1:0-5000 GCA_025642065.1 Paralvinella palmiformis
GAATTCAGCTGCCAATTCCCTCCAAGAGTTTGGACAATAGATACATACTCGCCATATTACTTGAACTGAGACACAGGTGAATACCATAATATCTGGCTGGATGATCTTCATTTTAGAGAATGAAAAGAACTACAATCTATATACTTATGAAATATGAGGCAGAGGTATTGAAGAAATATAATGGAAATATATTCAGTTATGTTGGATGTATTCTGACTGGCAATGAATATCTAAACGAGCTGAGACGGAAAGCAAGGCAATATAAATAACGTTTTAAATGTAATTAGATCTATCTGCAAATGTATATGAATCATATATATTGTTCTGTCAATGGATGATTCACCCGTTATTATCTGTCTGGGGTTCCACCTGTCTAGCCACACCTATTTATGAGTGCCACTTTTGACGAATCCTCAGATGCGGCGTTTCAAGCAGGCTTGACCTTGGTAAGTGTTCGAAAGCAGTCCATTAACTGTGAAAATAACTGTCTTCGAAATAATAGGAAGGTTATTTGCAACTAAATTAATTTGTTCTTAGTAAAGCTAACAGGTGTTTATTAGAGATTCCAGAAATGCTTCTAACTATAGCAAATAATAGTAAATATATAATGAAAACCTTATTGTAACCTGTGTATACGATAAGAATTTCTATTATTATAGAGTGTTATGTTTTCACCCAACCCAACCCAACACACAAACAAACACACACACACTCGCGCGCACACGCATACGCACCCCTCACACCGACACACAAAGACACACACATACACGCACATACACACACTTATGCGAACACATCGTTGTTCTTAAGCCAAAGGTTCAGTTAATTATTCTATCACAGAAACAAACGACACATTTTCCATATCAAGTCCAATTACATTAAATAATTGATTTTGATCATCAATCTGATGAACTCATTTAGCTGTATTTTAATTACCGACTAATTACTTAAAATCTTCATCGTTATCTGCTTTATTAGACTAATTTGCATTAACAGAGATATATTAATGAATCGAGATAACTCAAGCAGTCAAAGGTTTTATTTCCTTTCTTCTGAAATAACATTAATAGCCCTAAGTTTGTATCCGAATATCCAATAAGAATGTATCTATCATCCTTTGACACAGTTGTTTTAAGCGTTTCCTCCATACCTAAATGGAAAAGGATGGAAAAGGAACTGTCAGCTATGCGTCAGAAAAATTAGGTAAACAATTAATATTTCAGGTGATTGAAGAATCCTATGATAAATTGTATTATTTTAATAAACGAATTACACTTAATATTGTCGATTAATGAACAGCTTCAGGATAATTTTCTGCGCCGGTAACTCAGAAGAGTGTGTTTTGTCTAGATCCGGTACACGGCCAATTCCAGATTCCTGCATATGCTGCGATACTGCTTGATATAACAATGAGGTAAGATTTGTCAAGGGTTATGGATAATCTTGACAGACGATCATAAAGATTATTTAACCTATAAAACTCTGGTGATTTCGCTAACTTGTCTCATAATGCTTTCACATTTCCAAATAATCAATTCGAGCGAGACTTAACCAAGAGCAATATTAGCAGCCTGTATGGTAATATACATATACTCAAGAACATTGTAGGGCGCCTCCATGGTCTAGCGGTAGCGTGCTGGACCACATATCACTACCACCCGTGTTCGAATCCCGGCGTGGGCATATCTGAAGGCCGTAAAACATCAATCATCATCATCATCATCACCTCAAGAACATTGTGACAATATTTTCTTTTTTGTTTAGAACTTTATTGTTATTTTCTGGTGTGACATTATTTTGTTGTCACTTGAGGGCGATTTGTAAAAAATCGACTAGACATGACATATTCCCCTGTACCCGTAAAAGATAACAAAATCTAGACTTGGTCCAGAAAACTGCTAATTGGCTGATGAAAATAGGAAGGCAGTTTGAGTACATTACTCCCAATCTCCCAAAGTCCCGAAAACTGCTAATTGGCTGAAGAAAATTGGATGGCAGTTTGGGTAGATAACAAAATCTAGACTTGGTCCAGAAAACTGCTAATTGGCTGATGAAAATAGGAAGGCAGTTTGAGTACATTACTCCCAATCTCTATACCTCTGAAGTTGATAACAAAATATGATATCAGCTTCCTGCTTCGGTATCATCGCCATTTTAATTAAAAAAAGGTATGCATGATAATGACAGACTTAAAATGGATGATATGTTATAATGTAAATATGTTAGATATATTGTCAAGGGAGCTCAATATTTTCTTATTTGACAAATGCATTAACTTGTTGGGCTTCGTACGGATTTGGTTTGAATTGGATATTAATGTTTTGATCGTTATATAAATATGTCTCTTTGTAAGACTGTATAATCTTTTAGGCAAGTGTGTTTGACTAAATACTGCAGTTAACTGCACATCGATAGATAAACATCTTCCAACAAAAATATAGCTTATTATTTTTAGAGATAATTAGAAAGAAGGAATATTTGTCCTCATTCGTATGGTCAGCTTTACATTACAAATGGTCGGCTTTATAAGCACGGTGTTAATATCTTATCTGTTTCATCATAAGTGCTATTTGTCATCTGTACGCACATACTCACATACACACACACACGCACACACACACATACACACACACACACACACACACAAATACACCCACACACACACACACACACAAATACACACATACACACACACACAAATACACACACACACACACACAAATACACCAACACACACACAAATACACACACACACACAAATACACACACACATACACACACACAAATACACACACACACACACACACAATCATTCACACACATGACGCACCCTCTTTAATTGAACCTAGATGTTAATGTTAGTATTAACGGTGCAGGTTATCGGTTGGTTGGTTTGTTTTTCAATTGCAGCTTAGAACTAGTTGTCTATAATATTTACTTAAAGGTGTTTATTATCTTTCTCTTCATGAATTTGTCATTACTAAATTTAATTAAATAGTTTTTATTTATTGTCACATATCTGACGGAAGATGCTCGAGAAGACAAAATAGTACCATATATTGTGTAAGCTATTTACAATATTTGTTTACTATATCACTTCACAATGTGTGTGACATCATTCTAACCTGGACAGTTATATGACAGTATGCAAATTAGAGCGCGTGCATTGAGTCATCGTTTGTAATTTTGATATACGGATAACGACAACGACGACGACAACAACAACAACAACAACAATAAAACCTTTGAATATTGTATTAGCAATATATAAATGATATTAAAAACAATGTAATACAAATGAAGTGACATCACATAATGTTAATCTAATGTTAGCAATTGTATTCAATGCAATGTGTGTTCGTGGTCTTAATATGCCAACTATTCAACTCAATTGTTAAGCATAGACAATCTTGTAATGAGTCGTCTAACTATCGGCCTTGATTGGCTCAGTTGGACAATAAAACAATAAAAGCATAATTCTTCTCAATAATTGGATACAAGAAGAAACTTTTGAAACAGATTTTGCCAAATTTCAACAACTTTTATATTAACTGAATTGTGATAACATTATGGAATTTAAGTGTCCAAATAATGTTTTTAATACCTTTATGTTATTATGCAAGGATGGTTGTGGGTCAGCATTTCCCTTAAGAATAAATTAAGCCAAATACCAAATATATTATAAGAGAATCATGGGTAACTCCTCGCAATTTGGGTTCCTCAAGAATCAAAACTAAAATATCGAAAACTAAATTAAAGAAACCAAGTTGATATAATACCGAACAATACAAGACTTACTTTAATATCTGTAACAAAATGAAAAGGACAGTCAAATTAGAATATCATAAAAGCGTGGTGAATGAAAATAAATTGAATATGAAGAAATCCTGGACCAAATTGAAACAAGCAATAGGTAAATCAAATGACAAATAAATAACCAAAATATTACTGGAAGATCAAAGATAACAGAAGAATTTAACAAATATTTGATAAAAATAGCTATGTAAACTTCTCAAAATGTACCTAAAACAAAAAACAAAAAACAAACAATATACACAATATCTGAACAACCCTAATCTAAATAGTATGTTCCTGGAACCAATTAAATCCGCTCAAGTTATCAATGCTACAAGTAAACTGAAACCTAAATTCAGTTGCGGACATGATGATATATCTACAAAATTACTTAAAGAAATAATAAAGTTAATTCATCAACCGAGAACACATATAGTCAATCAGTCCTTTCAAATAACTGTTGTACCAACCGAACTAAAATAGGCAAAGGTAATCCTAATCTTTAAAATTCTGATAATGACCTTATTCAAACTTATCGTCCAATTAAATTATTTTATCCTTTTCTAAAGTCACATATTTTGTAGACTGTAATGAAATACGTTCTGAACATCAATATGGTTTTAGAGCTAAATATTCAACAATACACCCAAGTCTACATATGATTAATCGATGCGCAGTAGAACAAACAATAATCACACAAAATACATACTTTATAAATCTTTTGTGACCTCTCAAAATCCTTTGATCTAATAAATCATAAAATATTATTAAATAAACTTAACCATTATGGACTACGGGGAATTGTTATTTTTGGTTTCAACCAATAGAATGCAATATGTTTAAATTGAAAAGTCCAAATCCAGCTAGGCTCCTTAAAATTTCGTCTGCCACAAGGCTCCATTCTAGTTCCTCGCCTAAACCTTATGTATGTAAATAATATTCCTTATTGAACAGATAGTAATATATTATCTTTTGCTGATGACACATCACTTTATTTAAGAAACTCAAACCTGACTGACCCCATTAGAGAGCCAAATGTATCAATGAATTCAGTCTATGAATGTTTCTGTGCAAATCAGTTATCACTTAATTCTACTAAAACAAAGTTCATCGAACATGGAAATACCAGTTAAGACACATGAATAACACAGTATCTTGTACTGTGTCCACCATCGAACAGGTTAAACATATTTTACCAGTTGAAA
>JAODUP010001604.1:10000-56063 GCA_025642065.1 Paralvinella palmiformis
TAGGAATACGGCAATCCGCTTGTACACGGGAAATGTGTTCTGCGAACTACCACATAGAGCTTCCAATTTAATATATTTTGTTTACTAAATTAGTCTTCTTTGAATACAAATATACCAAATATCACCTTATCTTTCATTTTCCTTTACTGACTGTTGGATCGTGGAGTATTATCACCGGTAATCATCGTTCAAATATACAAACAAATCTCGCGTACACACTGAAAAGGAAGAGTTAGCCAAACTCTGGGATTAACGGGTCGTTAATCCCATTGTAGTAGTTCTAAATTCTGCCGCCAGATGTCAACAGCTTAATTGGCAAGGTCTATTATACACCCTTTATAGTATTATTTTCATATATATATATATATATATATATATATATATATATATATATATATATATATATATATATATATATATAGGTATATATACATTTAGGTACATATACACACATTTATTGATTTCCTAAGTCATTTATAATTCATGTAGCAGCTCCAGATTACGGACACAGCTGTAGGTAACAACGTATAATATATAAAGAACATGAATAATAAGAGGTTACAGATATCTGTATCCCATCAATTGTATTAATTTAGTGTCATCCTTATCTCATAATTACCCCCATTTCGTTGGTAGCAGTCTCTCTGAGAGCTTTGCACTATGTAATCTAAATCCTTTTTGTAGTGACACTTTAAAGACAGGATTCATCATTTTCTTGTCTCGTTTAATGTCGTAATCTGATATTCATCTTTGTGGTATCTATCTGAAGACACCCATCGTGTAGTGATCAATATATAGAGGCCGCGTTTACTTCTATACTCCATATCGCTCGCTGGCAGGGATAGAGGGGATCAATATTCCTTTACCGTACAGAAAGATATGATAAGACAAGAAGGGATATTTTCGTACCGTGCAATGCTTGTAATTATTCCACTTATTTCAACTCAAAATGTTAATATTTATATTTGTTAGGAATAATATCATCTCTATATGATAGTGTTGATGTTGCTGTATTACGGCACGTCTTCTCTATAAGCAACAACATTATTATTATGACACATCAGTAATATTATTACCACTATCACTAAACAATAAACAAATACAGAAAGTTTAAATTATACAGTATGTAATAAGACTTCATTACACATATAAAGAAGTACGTCAGTGATAGCTTCTTTACCTTTGTTGCGGTTTCACCTGCGATATATCATCCAAACCAAATAACGGTTGTGAGTCTGAATCGAACCCACAACCTGGATGTTTCCAGTGCAAAGTTTTAACTACTGCGCTATAGGAGCGCTCTGTTACACTAGATATAATAAAAGGTAAGGATATGTACATGTATTGGAATATGTATTATGTTGTAAATGTGTTTCTTTATGCACGAGAAGTGTTTTTTTTAATCTTAAAATACCCACAATAGCTTTCCTAAATAACCTACTTTAAAATACATTTTGATTTGGAAAACACGTGAGTAGTAATCTCATATATGATATTATCCTTTGCAGTTTTAGGGTAATTAATTAGTTTGATTCCCTAATATTAAGTAAGGGATATTTTAAAGGTAGCCCCACTAAATGACACGTGTATATTAATGTGTTGATTAATAATTTTCAATCTCTCTCAATTCCACATGACGAGCTTCGAATGTGTATCTATAATACAAATCATTTATATCACAACAACTGTGATATACGTACTCTGCAATAGGATTTGATTGGTTATCTTAAGATGTGCCAAGTATGTAAATGATAATCTCATTTATTAAATAATCCAGTTTTGAGTGTTTAATATATTTATAATTACCTTTAGCATAACATAAAAGATAGCTAGCTGCCAGATGATTACTCAAAATGAGCTGAATTCTACATTATGAGTTTTGAGTGTCTATATATAATACACATAATCTACATAAATCTTGATATACGTTCGCTTTCTATACGTTTTGGTTAAATCCTTTTTGTATCAGATATCTCAATTAATGAAGTAATTCTTCGTATTAGTAATGAATTCTCTAACCTGGTGACAAAAAGGATGAGGCCATCGTAGTAATGTAAAGATGTATGGTAGCACTATCGCACTAATATTGCTGTATGAAGCCGTATACATACATATATGATGGCGATACTAATGTTAATTTAGCTCCAGAAATATGATATCGTTGTATATCTGTGTTAGTTGACATTGTTTTATGTATGTTTGTTTTGTATATATTGGTCATAATATGTGTCTATATGCATTCAAGTGTATTAATATATTACCAATCGGTAATAATAAACATTATCAACAAAGAAAATTTAAATATAGGAATTAATTTTTTAAGTTTCGCAATTTTTCATAATGAGATGATTAATTTGTAACAAGTAAATGCGCCTGATGCCCTGTAATGATCATGCTCTTTACTAGATACCTACTGGACATAAAACTGAAAAACGAAGGTAAATAAAGGTAGGCTGATGATATTTGAAATAATTTATGATTTGTTTAAAATAACAAATATATCTATCACCGGACACTGTCTCATAAATACCAACAATCTTTTGTTTTGGAAGTAAACCATGACATTTATAGCCAAATTAGCGTTTGTCTTATCTACATTATTACTGAATAGATTTTGGCAGATTGTTGACGTCACCTTTTGCACTCATCATTAAATAGATCGTCTCAAGGTATTATCACACAAGGAACATTATGATCATGTTGATTGACCAATGAATTTTGTTTTTACCTGAAGTCTATTTTAAATATTGTAGTTTAAGTGTAGGTGCTGACATTGATTATAAAATGAGTTTGAAGTCCAAAATGTAAAAAAGAAATAGGTATCACTGATCGTTGGAATATATGAATTCCTTGGGGCAATATATGTACATATATGTATTGGTTACCTACTGGGGAAAAGAATTACCCAAATTATGACTTTTATTAGTGGATGAAGATCTCTCAGACAAAGGCGAGCCTTGGATTTGATAAATTAAACATTTTCAACGTCCGACTGCTCTATGGCAAGGTACCTAGTTACATAATGAGGTAATATTAAACAATTGTTGACAATTTCCTAATATTTCAGCAGAAAAAGAAACACTGAAACAAACATTGATGCTTAGCTATTATACAATAGTATTTGATTTATATCTATCAGAAGAAAACCATATTGTTTTAACTCGTTGACTTATTTTGACCTTTGATTTCTATGTTTTTGCATGCCGTATCCCTTTTCTAATAGGAATGTAATTTGTATAGTACTTTACACACATATGAAATACTTGACCGGTGCTCTGACATCCATTATCAAACTGAGTAGTGTACGGATTATTTTATTGTTGGGCAATATATGAGTATTTTATCATATTCTCAGTGTTTATTCCAAACTACACCCCAATTAGTTAAGCTAAAAGGTAATGGCAGTTAGGGGTGTTGTAAGACCTGATTATATCCTTAACACTATATTTTTATATTGTCTATCCCTACCAATATCCGGTAATGACGTGAAGTAGGATGAATACATTTAGCACCGGGCGCTAATGGAAATCGAACTCTTATACAAAATATTTAAACATCTTTTAGGTTTTCTATGAATTAAGTAGGTGGAGTTAAGCAAAGGACGTTTTTAGTTTTAATAAACCAATTCTCTTATGTTGTACTATATCATTTCATTGCAACAATGTATGGTTCCAATATTAATTGGAGCATATACGAAGGAAATGTTGACGTTTGCCAGGTAGAGATGGCGTCTATTTACAAAACCAGTTTCCTTGCCAGTCCCCTATCATAGTGCATTTTGTTTTGGCCGTTGTCACTAAAAGAATGTTCACTAATTATGTATGATCTAGTTGGACGTCATTGGTCTCTTGTTCGCAGGACAAAACACGTCCAAGCCAATATCCGTTTTTGTGAAGAAGACGGAGGAAATTCATGAAGGGAAACCTTTTTTTCCAGTCTACACACTCCTATACTTCTAAATATTCTGGTGGTAACTTACAAAACACGATATTAGTCCTAATATAACATATATTCACACGGTAAGCAAGATTAATTCTACAACGAAACAAGCAAAAGTAGCACTTGCCAATTTGTTTTCTTTTACTGGTTTGACGTCACAAGCATTATCGATCTACCCGTTTTCGGGTAACGGCATCAACCACTTCATGAGAATGCTGTTAGGGACTGGTGTTACCATTAAGAAAATAAATTGCGGGTATTGTTTAACAATATACAATTTAAAATTAGAGGGAGATAAAAGCAATTTTAAATTTTCAAACGTTTGAGGACTTATAATCTTTGAGTTGCGTTTAATATAGAAAGATTCTAGATGTCTACTTGTAATTTGAAATACTTATATTTACTATGAGCAAACAATTTTGGTCTACCTAGTGCTAATAACTTTAGACCAAATAGATGCCTGGATATTTCCATTTAGTGCTATGTTTACATGGC
Source organism: Paralvinella palmiformis (assembly GCA_025642065.1). NCBI lineage: Eukaryota > Metazoa > Annelida > Polychaeta > Terebellida > Alvinellidae > Paralvinella > Paralvinella palmiformis. Next base: position 14,435 of record JAODUP010001604.1, read on the forward strand.
GACTTGGCGATGATTTCTGATGTAAAACATATTTATTTAGCATATGGATACACATATATTTTGAATTGTAGATGAATGATCAAGTAACATGTATTCGCTGTTGGATGTTAAGGATTGACTTTATTTATCTTGTTTTAGATCAGTATTCTTTAGTAAGATATTGGACTGTGCTAATTCTGTTAATAACTTATAAATCTATTAGTGATATGGCGCCAGAATACCTGGGTGAACTGGTTTCCATTAGAAAGTCATCCCGAAAACTCAGGTCATCCAGTCAGATACTATTGCAGATGCCAGTGTCTGGCTCAAGTCATACGTGATTGTGCATTTAGTGTTGTAGCCCCCACTTTATGGAATAGGTTGCCGGCAAATATTAGAATGCGTCGTCTCTTGGAAATTCTCTTCTAAAAACGAATAATTATCTTTTAAATCATTACAGGGTTTTTACAGACATTTTTTGGGGTATTATTATATTACATATTATTTGTACAGCGCCTTTGAATGGTTCTTGCTAGTAAGGGCCCTTTATTAAATATATATTATTATTATTATTATTATTATTATAATACATGTGCGAAATCAAATTGTGGAAAACAGCAGGTGTCTAAATATAACGAGAAAACCCTCGTTTCAACACCTTGCCGTATATCGTCGCACAAGATCGGAAACTGGGGATGGCAAACGGTTAAATAGGCATAACAAGTGTGTTAAATTAACTGCTATCAACCATAAGGTATGTGTTTATCAACATATACTTCGTGCAAATACTAACAACCTTATTTCTCTGAATAACAGTAAGCTAGCGAAGTCTTCATTTAATGTCAGTTCAATTATTTATACATAGTGTTTCGATTTATAGACAAGCAATGAATTACAAAGAAATATTAATTTTAGTAACCGGTATAACAGACTCTTTACTTGATGACCAGAAGGTTGAGATTCCTATATCTGTATATTGTTTAAATGATCAATCCTTGAGATCTAAAGTCATACCTGTGACTGATTATATTGTATTGGAAGGTGCTAATGAATTAGCGCTCATAGAAACTTCGATCAGAACTGACATTGATAAACTTACTATACATTAATTGGTTCTTACCGTCATAAGCCTAAACATGTATCTGGTACAAATCTGAATAAGTGTTAAGGGATATGTAAATTTTGAAAACATGGATTGTGCCATAACTATAAGTATGGCTACAGTAATATTTTCTATTACATATAATCCCCAGTTTCCAGATCAAAAACTTTAAAATTCATTAGTTTTGAAGAACGGTTAATATACGAAGATAATAAGTGTGATATTTAAGCTCGTAGATTCTGTAGTAGACTTAGTTATCTCCAGAGGCTATACTTCTATTTCAATGAGTGTTATATAAAGTCATTTTTTACTTGGTTCTTGAAGAAATATGTGGATCAACCTCTCTCACTGAGAACAGGTATTATCAATAGTTCAATGACTGTGCCAAAGATGTGGTTTGCATTAGGAAGATATATAACGTTTTTGTTCTATATCACACTTTCTCTTTATCTCCATTCTTACTCAAATGGTAACGCAAGGCGTACAGAGGAACAATTAGAGCATAATGACCTCCATGCTAGTTATCTGTCTGGTTATCTCAGCGGTTATTCAACATAAACTGTTCTCTTGGAGGTGCACAGTAACATTCCGGAGCTTCTTGATGATACTAGTGAAACCCTCAATTATTTCTCAAGTAAAAGGTTTTCCGTGTGTAAAACCCTTACTCACCAACATACCTAAGTGTGTTTAGTCACCCATGAAATATCATCGTAATTCGTTTAGTATCAATGTTTATATACTAAAGCAGTAGCGAAGTTATTAAACGACTTAAAACTAAATATCATTGTTATGGTAAAAAATAATATATATATATATATATATATATATATATATATATATATATAATAACAATAATAATAAATAAGAATTCTGAGTACTTTCACCTTAAAATACAAATTTTAATTATTATCTAATCTCCCAGAATTAGTTGCAATGGTTTTTAAGATTCATTAAAACAAGTCACCCTAAGACTGGAGTAAAGTTAAATGTAAAAAGTTAATTGTTTAGTTCCTTGGTACCTTGTTTTGAAAATGTTGAGGTAAACTAAACCCTAAATGTCTAAGGCTTTAGTTAAAATAGATAACTGTAGATTATCAAACCCCAAACTTCGATTTAGATGTGAAGTAGCATTGCATTTCTCATAATCATTTATTTAATGGTTTATTAAATGGTTTATTATGATTATTTCTTTTAAAACGTGTTGAGTGTGTTTTTTTTGGGGGGTTCTTTATGTAAACAAGATACGTTTTTAGCATTATATTCTTCCTGGTTGCGCTCGAAGTAAATTATATATTTTGGGGTCTAACTGATAATAAATTATTTCAGCCTAATATATGAAACATAACAGGATACAAAACATTTTGACCTATGATAAAATCGACACCTCACCCCGACAGCCATACACATATTTCGCCTCTCTACAAGCTTTTATTCAATCAAAACCCACTTATTCTTACGACTATTCCATTTATCAAAATGCCAAATTAGCTCGAAATATTGTCTGAATCATGCACACCTGGCATATGTCAGTAAGTAAAACTATGGCAATATATGAAATTTATCTTGTATATAAATGTGCATTCCGATTTAACATTGAATTAAACATTTTATGAAAAAGAACACCGTGCTAAGAATAACCGTTATGTGGTGAATAAGTAATTAATTTAAGTCAAAGGTAAGTAAATATAATTTTATTGATTGTGATATCATTAAAATACTATATATTTATGACATCTCCCACCGAAACTTGATGGTAGGTTTGTCCCATTTAATAATAGTGAATTAGAAACTGCTTCACAGATATACAGGCATGCTTCATCATATAATATTATTAACATTAATTACGTGTCAATAGTTCCACATAGGTCACTATATCAGCTATTATATCTAGACCCGGTGGTTTGCTCACAATTCGGAAATGTTTTGACGTAATAACAAAAATCTAAATCATTGGTATGTGCTCTTAAAAAGCTCTGGATATTTAGCTACTGACCCACATTTTCCATGTAAGTTATTGCCGAATGTTTTGGAAATTAAGCGTTGAATAATAAATAACTTATTATAGTATGTTGAAAATAGAAGATGATATATATATATATATATATATATATATATATATATATATATATATATATATATATATTATATATAATATTCAGCCTAATACATAATATTCATGGATAGTATATTATATATATATATATATATATATATATATATATATATATATATATATTTCTAGCCGAAAATGCATGTTAGGTTTGTCTTGATTTGAGTCTAAGTCTGTATTAAGCATCTACTTTTCATTCATTATATATCAATTTATTCCAAGATTGATAAATATAGAGGTCTATCCATGAGTCTAGCTTTCATATAGTAGCTATAGAGAAACGATAGACATGTAAACATTTCAATAAAGCGAAAGTAATTTATGCCTAATGATATTTGTATCACCAGATCATATTTTGTTAATCTAGCCTCATCCTTCCACAACACATTATCTGCGTCATTGTTGGAGCATACTTTGTGACATTCTGACACTATGTTATCTAAATGCTTTTTGTAGTGACACTTTAGACATAGTTCATGTTATTATTATTTACTTTCATGTCACAATCTTATACTCATCGTATAGGGTAGCCATCTTAAGATACATAACGTCCATCCAGTGATCAGTGTGTACATGTTTCGGTCATTTTATAATTCGGTGAGTGAGCGTAGTACGTTTACGCTACTTTAAATAGAGCCGTGACTTGACAACAAGGAATATTCCATATGATACAGCGCTTAGAAGCAAGCATCTGTTTGGGTTAAGAAATTGTTCGCTTTACCTTCGGAAAACACATTGACATCTCTATAATCACCAACATTATTACCATAAGACACTGACAGTCAGCAGCAATACCACTACACCGTAAAGACAATCATCGTAACCAATAAATATACAAAGTTTTAATTATATATAATGCAATACAAATTCGACTTTCCTAATGATACACAAATAGTGCTTTAATGGTATTTTTGTTTAGCTTTAGTACTGATCACACCTGGAATATGTGGTCGAGATAACATTCCTTTGGTACTTTTCAGCACATATCAGTGTCAGCCGAGTTCTAGCCCAATACGTTGATGTTTGTAATACAATTATCTAACTACCTATCTATCAGCGTTTCATCTTTATAAAGAACTTACAATTTTTCAATTACCTTAAAATAGTGCATTCTGGGGAGAAAACTAATACTATTACAAGGTTTGAGTGCGCCAATGTGTTCTTTTTATATGTGTCGTAGAGAACCAATAATATCAGTACTATTTATAATATATATATATATATATATATATATATTATATATATATATATATATATATATATACATATATTGTAAGGTGCCATTCTGAAGATGAGAGTGTATTTCATCATAGATCTGACTCACGATATGAAATAAGGAATATTTTGTTTTGTGTTGTAGCTATGACCTGAAACCATAACTCCTTTTTCTCATAAGCCATCACTTCATAGATTATTGAAGACACAAACTTCAACTAACACAGAATAACATCCGAATTTTGTAATTATAGAAAGTCACATTTTATCAAAAGATAATTAATGAAACTGGATCATTTACTTTGAAACATGAAACTCTTATTTCAAGGAATAGGAGCTTTTATCAATTTCTAGGTAAGGATTACAACTGAGTCACATTACTTCTATTTATAAAAGGTTTCCGAAGAACTCTTGTCATAAAACCACTTAGGGTGACTAATAATTCGGATTTGTTTTCAATAAAAAGTTAATAATGTATTATCTAAAATAGGTTAATACCACAATGTTGATTTCCTTTAAAACATTACCGCATTACTACAGATCATGCTTGCTTCGCTATCTCTTTTTGGATAGTTTTCAATAATTTTAAGGAAACAACTTCGGAAAGGTAGAATCAGAAACCTATTTCTAATAAGAAATGAGTACATTTACTAATTACAAACAATTAACTTTTATATGAATTATCAATGTACCTATACATACGTATTTATGAGTGTAATGCCAATGGGTAATTTACTAATACATATTATCGACAAATATAACGAAAATATAGGAATGAATAATTTTGGGCTCGAATTCAAAATTGAAAGTTTAATACCAAGACAAGTATCCTGTAATACATATATGTATCACATACTCTGTAAACTGAGTACCTGACAGGATGCGATGGCTATGTGTTTGAGTAACGCTTTGCGCCTATAATGGCAGCATGCGTTGTATACTCCCTTGGGAGTTCAGATGTGTTCTGGGTGGAAACAGGTCTGAGTCAGGGATACTAATACTGTACAGCGCCTCAGAGCAGGGTTACCTGGTTCTGGCGCAATATAAACATGCATTATTATTATTATTATTATTATTATTATTATTATTATTATTATTATTATTATTATTATTATTATTATGTATCAAACCCGTTACTCGATAACTAATGGATATCAACTTGAAAAATGAAGACAAATAAAGGTAGGCTGATACTATTTGATACATCTACAGTTAACATGGAACATTAGGTTTTTATGCATAGAGAGACTCTTATTTGGATTACAGCAAGACATGGATGATGATACAGATATCTTTATCACTGGAAGCTACTATTTCTATCTGGAATATACTTCATAAAAATACTAAGAAGCTGATGTTCTGGGGATAAACGGTGATGTCTTATCTGCAGTGTTATCCTGTTTATGTGAACAGATTATCACCAATCAAAACATATTTCGTCTCAAAGTATCGTTAAATAATGGTAATTATCTTCATGTTTATTGGCCAATGGAATATATATTGTGAATGTTACCTATATCTTACTTCAAATGACATAGTTTAAGTGCAGATGCTGATATTGATAATAAAATGATTTTGAAGTTTAAAATTTATGAGAAATAAAACTCGAAATAAGTATCAATTCGGAGACGACCCTGAATTTGATATACACATATTTTCAATGTTCAAATGCATTATTAAAGGCCATCTAAATATATAATGAGTTAGTTATCTATAATTGTTGATAATCTCCTAATCATTCACTTGTAAAAGAACATTGAGCTAAATATTGATTCTTAAATATTATACAATATTATTTTGTTATATAAATCATAGTAAGACACACCTTTCTTCAACTCGTTGAGTTATATTGGCATTTGATTCCCTTATTTCTGCATGTCCCACCCCTGTTCTAATATGAACGTAATTTGTTCCCCACACATATAGAATACTTGACCATATTTACAGTGCTTTAAACTAAATCTTCACTAGCAAGTTAATACAAGAAGTAATGCTAGTTAGTGGTATTTCAATAATAATATATATTGTCTATCCCTACCAATATCGAGGATAAACACTGTGTGTCTTTCTTTTCCGATAAACTTGCCCCATTGAAACATACATTGTGGCACTTGCTATATGAGGTGGGCTTGTCATGCAGACGTTTCCCAGACACACAGTAGAGCTGGCATATATCAGTATCTTCGCCAGTCCCATATCATGTTGCATTTTCACTAAACATTCTCTAATTATGGTGTGACGTCATTTATCTCTTGTTCGCGGTAGAACACACATCCTAGCAAGAAGGTGGGAGGAATTCATGAACGGAAACCTAACTCTAAAATCTATAACCTTTATTCTTGAAAATAAACTGGTTGTGACATATAAAGTCAATATCATCACTGATATCACACAAACCTACACTGCACGCAAAATTAATTATACAACGAAACAACCAGTGGCAACCCTTTCCATGACGTCATGCATGTGCTCAAAAGCTTTATTAATCTACACCTTTTCGTGCAATGGCTTCAACTACTTTACGAGAGTGCTGTGACGCGCTGGCGTCGCCATTAAGAAAGCAAAATTGCGGGCATGGCTTAACTATATCAAACGTAAATTTAGAAGCAAATAAAAGCTAATATGAAATTTCAAATGTTTGAGGCTTTATACTGATTGCGTTGCTTCTGGTGGGAACAACATCTAGAGGCCTACTACCAATATGAAATACTTACATTTGCAGATAGTATTTTAGGTCTAGCTTCGCATATCTCTAGATTGGTGGATGGATATTCTCAAAACATTTACTTGCGCCTGGATGTGAATTGTTTACTTTATATATATATATATATATATATATATATATATGCGTGTGTGTGTGTGTGTGTGTGTGTGTGTGTGTGTGTGTGTGTGGGTGTTTTTTTAAGGTAGTAATTCTGGAGGGCTTACTAATAATTTGCCACAGTTTGAGCAATTTTCAGATATAAACAAAATATAAATAGCTTATTTAACGTGGTTTGATAAATCGCGTCAGATATTAAGTTTATTCCTCTTGACTTATAACATTAGTTAATTTAATTTTTATTTATGTATGTCATTTAAACTATTTGTGCATTGTATAACTGTACATTATGTGACATCATACTAACTTGAACAAGTAAATGATAGCGTGCATATTGTAGCTAATGCATATACTTAAGATCGGTAAAAGGTATTTAGAAACGACCACGAGTAAAACAGCAGGAGCGGCAGCGTTGTCAGCAAGTAATAACAGCAATAACAACTACAACACTCCCGAATATTCTACTATTAATATATAAATGACACATACTAATCAGATTGATGACACCTGAAGTGTCAGCACATAACTATTAAACCAATGTTAGTAATTGTATTCAGGCTAATGATTGTTCATTATTTGGTTCTCGAGATGGTCTTAATATGGTATCAATTAAATCAGTTATTAAAATAAACATAAATCGTGTAATGAGTCAACGAACTATTTGATGGGTAATATTGAACAAGAACTCCGATGATCTTCGTTCAAAGTATCTTCAGTATGATTTTAAGAGTAAAAGCTAGATTATTCAAAGTACATTTGCTTTAATGGAAACGATTAATTATTATAAACTAAATATATCTGATGTGACTGGAATATTATTAGATGCATCCCAGGTTTTGATACTGTATCTAAGCGATCTGATACAAAGGTATATTACCCGTGAGCATGTTCCGATCTGAGTACTTGAAATTTGGATGGTTCCAAATAGCCACACATCAATGTACACATATACATCTTACGGATCATCAACTCCCACATTGTGGAGTAAGTTGCTAAATCAATATAAACCTGCAGCAAGTAAAGATATATTTTATAAGGTTATCATAACCGACATATTGATATTAGCATATTTAAAATATATATAAATAAGTATAATTTTGTATAAAAGTGCCTGTTTCAATTACGTTTTAAATATAAATCGTCTTAGAACAATTGAATGTGAATAAAGCGCTATATAAAATAGTATTATTATTATCATAATTATTATATGACGTCATATATATATATATATATATATATATATATATATATATATATATATATATATATATATCCTATATATAAAACCTTTCATTCCTACCAATTTTTATTTGATAATGACAGGGTGTAAGTTATGGAAGATGAAATTCACACGATATCAATAAGTTTATGTTATATCTAGATATCTAGACTATCAAGATTCACAAGAAACTATATTCCCTTATTTTCAGCACCTGTGACAAATAACTAAACACGTAAAATGAAACACATATCGTATAAAACGGTCTTTGGTGACTAAAGTAGGAGTGAGGATGTCGCGATATAGAGAAAGTAAATGATTTACTTTATCAGTGAGTGATTAGTTATAAGAATTAAACTAGTTCAAGTGGAGATGGTCATAGTTGTGTATCTTCTGTAATACGATAGGAATTAAGGTCGTTGATCATTGATTTATAATCATAGATAACGGGAAGATTCTAAATTAGATAAGCATCTAGCAACAAACCAACCAATTATGATGATGGTACTAAATATTAATTATCATTACTGACTATTCCAATTAAAGGGCGAGAAAACATCGAAATAGTATGAAGGAATCACTGATATCATGGACAATGTCACATTGATATTTTAAATATTGAAACACGACACTTAATTAAAGAGCCTCTGATAAAACAACTACTTTATGTTATCGTTATAATCGTGTTTTTCTTGATGTAACTGAACGGCGTCAGTTAAACAGCTTAAGTAATTGAATTAAAAGGGAGGCCATGACATAAATAGTGTTTTTTCTACCTTGTAAGTGATGTTTTCTATAGAATTTTATTTCCATATCACATTAAGCTGAGGCACCTTATTCACTTTATCCGAGTATTCACGTGGACGCCTCCATAGCCTAATTTGATTCGCAGTCGACCAGATATTTATGGCACTTAGTTTCAAATTTCGGTTTGTCAGAAGAGTGTTGTTTCATCTTTCAATTTGCATCATTATCAGTGTAGGTAGATTGGTGGCATAACAGTGGTGACTATAGAAGCATATCCTAGTCATGAAGCATTTAATGAACTAATCTTAAGGTTCTAATTGTATGTGATTCCCAAGAAGGCATTATAGGTTTAACTGAAACAACTTATTTACATATTAAGTTATAATTATCTTTAACAGAAATATGTGAAAACAATATTATAATTTGTTATTTTGTTATTTTAGCTATTAAGTCATGCCCGAATACGTGTATAAACGCACGCACATACACGCATGAACATGCGCGCACACACGCGCGTATAAACGCATTTTATGTTTAGATTAATGTATGTATAATTGTATTTAGATTTATGGAGGTTGGTTTCGAAGGATGTTTAGATATGTTGATGCTCTATGCCTGTTGCCTTTTACTATGTACCCTAAAACGCACATTGCCTGTGACAGACATCTTATCTATTTCCATCCAGATTCCTTATTACACCAATGTAAGAAAGTTATGTCGTCATTACAACATGTTTGAGTTTATTAGCTTTGTTATGTATAATGTAGAATCTATATTGTTGTCCTCTTATGTGGTCTGGCGAAACCACCTATTAATTCATACAATGCTGCTTGATGGATTTATAGCCCTGAAGTCGTTTGTTACTCCTGCAAGCATCTCCTTGGATATTAAGCTGCGGACAGAGTTTTTTCCCATATTATGAGTAATTAGATTACACTGATATAGGAAATTTGTTAAATGTATAGCTATTATAATCCCGACGTGTCATTCGCAGTATCGGAGATCTGCCTGAAATCTGCTGTTCTCGACCATGGGTCAAATAGATCAAGTGGATAGGCGCTTTAATTTATATCCCACCACACCTAACTGCATATACTTAGGGACGCTAAATTAAGCGTGAATGAACGTTCCATTAGTGAAGAACGGAAACGTATGAGGGTTAGTTGTTAGGTTCGAATAAATCATAGTATTTACTCAGGTTTGAGACGATATTTCGTTCTAGTCCAGTAATAATCCATTGTGCGGGATTGCTACTTTGTTTATATTTTAGTTAAATCGCTTCAGTGAGTCCATACTGAGTTAGTGTACATTCTCTTTGTTATGAACAAACTGTAATGTTGTTAACACGCTGAAGCTATATATAGGGTTTGAATTTTCACTTAGGTTAGAGAAGAACTTCGACGCCAGACCAGTCGGACGTGTATTGATACATGGTTCATATAGGTAGGATTTATTTAGTTATTCGAACCCAGAATAAAGCTGAGGTCAGCATCTGAGGTGTCGAAATGCTTTATATGCAGGTTTCTTTTGGACCACAGAAACTTACTGTTGAATGTAAACTGTGGTGTCAAAATAGTTTATGATGTGTATGTAGCAAGTCATCATTGAACCACACGCACGTGTTGTTTGCTGCGAGTTGTGGTATCAAATGGTATGTTTTTTACGTGCTTCCGTTGTTTTGTACGTAGCCTGCATGTAGCCGCTTTCTTGTGGGCGTGACATATTTGTCGCGTACGAAAAGCGAATTAGCTGGTTTCCACAGGCTGATGAGTAGACCAGACACATGCTTAGGTATACGCGCACATTTATCAATATGTGGAGGTATGGAACATTTTATTTTTAGATTAATGTATGTATAGTTGTATTTAGATTTATGGAGGTAGGTTTCGAAGGATGTTTAGACATGTTGATGCTCTGTGCCTGTTGCCTCTTACTATGTACCCTCACACTCACACACACTCAATCGCGAGCACCCGCACATATATATATGCACACACACTAATAATAATAATAATATAGTATATTTAACAAAACGCCCCTACTAGCAGGAGCAATTTAAAGGCCCCGCACAAATAATATGTCACATAATAATACTCCAAATAATGTCTGTAAAAACCCTGTGATTTAAAATATAGTTATTATTTCAAGAGACGACGCATTTCTATATCTTCTGGCAATCTATTTCACAATGTGGGGGCTGCAACACTAAACACACAATCACCATATGACTTGAGCCGAGACACTGGTACCTGCAATAGTATCTGACTGGATGACCTGAGTTTTCGGGATAACTTTCTAATGGAAACCAGTTCACAAAGGTATTCTGGCGCCATATCATTAATAGATTTATAAGTTATTAACAGAATCTTGAAATGGATACGCTATCTAACAGGTAGCCAATGTAGTTTTTGAAGAATTGGGGTGATATGATCATGTTTTCTAGTATTTGTTACAATGCGAGCTGCACTATTCTGAATTCGCTGAAGGCGATTAATGTTATAATCAGATATGCCATATAACAGCGAGTTGCTATAGTCTATGCGAGATGTAACAAAGGTATGAACTACAGTTATAAGCGATTCTTGTCAAGAATGCTTTTAAACAGTGGATGTTCTTAAGATGGTAGTAGGCAGCTCGGCATACTGATGTGACATATTCATGCATGTTAATACATTGGTCAAAAATAACTGAAGATGCACCCATCTGTAATACAGTAATGCTGGTGTCTTTAGGGATTTAACACAATATTTGTTTTAATATCATTTAGTTTTAGAAGATTTTGAGTCATCCATAGCCGAATACAGTAGTAGGTTCAGTAACATTCTGATACAGATATGGCATATACATCCCTTACCACTTCCATGATCTAACTTCTGACTCTTGTGGCTAAAACCATTTGTTTTTGTTTCCATCCGCCAGTTATTCTCAGGGAAATTAGATAGTCAAAATAAGTTACATAGTCTTCAGAAGAACATGGCATGATGGTTACACATTGGCAATAATTATTGGAAAGTCAAAGTGTACTGAACCCTATTAAATAGTTCCATCTAGACTATATTATATATATTTACGGCTACGGAGTGATGCTGCATCGTGAGTTGTAAGTTATAGTCTATAGACTCTAGATCATGATATTTATTATGTAGATCTATATTTTGCATTGACTGTTTCATGCTTATAATCATAAAACGAAAGAATTCAGAATCTGTCATGACACTATAATGTTAGGGCCAAATGTGTGTATGCTACAATCAATGTTATTTTTCCTGTAATCAAATACCGATATTTGATGAAATTATTACAAGTGTCTAAATGATTACTTATGTCTGTAACTTTCTATATCAAAACATTTCTTTATAAATGATATAATGAGTAAATAATGTAATTACTGTATATATAAATGTAATATATATATATATATATATATATATATATATATATATATATATATATATAATTAAATTACTTGAAAACAACTTCTGAAATATACGCGATTATTCTAAATTTAGTTTAAAATATTGGCATTAGTTGGTTTTTAAATGCTAGTCAATTCCTAAGAGTGTTTGTATTAGCATATTAGATTATTGTTGCCATCTACTTTATACCATTCATGCGGAAGCAGTCAACTAGCTCAAGTAAGAACATGCATACACACATGAGCGCATGTATGTACGCATACAAACATATTATATATATATATATATATATATATATATATATATATCAATGTACCCTTTTTCAGTTTTATAAATATTTCTGTTATGCTGTCGCTGCGTTCACACGATAGGTTAAATCATCACAGATTATTATGCGAATTGCAACATAAAACACCCTTCTGATATAATCAAGCTGACTTAAACTAATTACTATATATATATGGTCGACAAGGCACTAATTAAGCCCTTGAGGTGCCAAATGAACACTGGAATAACGTAAATATGATGATTTCGTTTTGTTATGACATGGCGGTAAGATTCTGCAGTTCACTTGCAATTTAGAAAAAAGCTACTATTTATGTCATAATGTCCCTTTTAATTAAATTACTTAAGTCGTCTTTTACTGAGTTGTTTAGTTACATCAGGGAAAAGACAATTGTATTTATAATGCTAAGTATGAATTGTATGAGAAGTTCATTAATGAATTGTAATCGTTTGGGATAATTACTATTTTGATCATCATTATCCGCAAATGATTCCTTGACAGATACATATCCACATTATAATCTTTATCTTCTTTATATCGATGAGATAAGATCGATAAGATAAGACAGTATTTATTTAAATTCGGTACAAATACAAGAGGAATCGTTAGATAAAAGCGTATTGAACGAATGATCGATCATATATGATTAAAGAAGATGATGACATATTAAAATGCACGATGCTAATAATAACAGATGATTAGATGAATTTTTGATATACGACTTTGCATTTTAAAACATATGTCATGAGTTAATTACATACATTTCAATGAACAATGCATGCAGTTAAAAGAAGAGCATATTGGGCCATTCCATAACGTACTAAATCTTCTAAATGTCTTTATATATATATAGCTTTTTGGGTTTCACTATTAAGAATATTCCAAACCTCTGCACCAGTAAAAGAGATAGAGGTTTAACCATACTTCATAATATTAAATTTTGGCATAAAAATATTGTTTCTCATATCATAGGCTGAATCATGCATAACAAACATTTCATGTAGACATTTTGGTCCCAGCATATTTACAATCTTACAGACGTCCATTAGGATCAGCTTAATTCTGTTCACATACAATATCGGCTTATTACAGTTTCCCGTTAATTCGTCATAAGAAGAAACATGGTCATTATAAATATAGCGAAGAGCTCGCTTCTGAACACTTTCAATTTTTTTAAATATTTGCAATAATATAAAAGTGCTAGGCAAAATTAAAATGTGATAAATTTAAACACACAAATAGAATATTCTTATCATAAACGTAGCCCATTTGCGAGACACTCCAGAGCAGTTAATTGGCGACCTGTTTTTCTACATATTGTAGTAAAATGGCCATTAAAATTAAGCTTACGATAAATAAGTATACTTAAACTGTTCACATATCCCAATGGGTGTAATGTGATATAATCTATATTTACTGCATTAAAAAGGACATCATCTGTGAAAAGTATTAAATGACTTTCATCAGGATTTGCTTGAATGGTATTTCCAGTTAAACATTACCATCGATAGATATTATATTTTGGATCCAATATCGTTTATAATTTTGCCATGGACACATAGAATTATCATCTCCGTAGCTATACAATAAATCATTCAATAACACGTTATAGATAAAAGTTCCCATTGATGAGCTTTGTGGTGCTCCTCTAGTCAGAATTTGCCAGTGACTGTATGAATCATCAATCCTGACTCGCTGTTTATGATATATAAAATAATTTGCTATCACATGTATGCACTATCATTAAAACCGTATGCACACAACTTTGAAATATTTAATTTATATAATAGACAATCGAACGCTTTTAAAATATCTGTTAGGAAGGCGCCACTAAATCCTCCTTTATCTAAGTTAGACTTACAATTTTAAACCAAGTGCAACAGTACACTTTGGCAGCTGTAACCTTTTCTGAATCCAGATAAATGAGACGGTTTTAGAAACAAAAGTTCATCTAATCAATTAAAATATTTTCGAACACTTTACTAATACAATAAAGCACACTGACCGGCTTATTGTTCTTCTTCTCGTCCAAAATATCACCCTGCTCAAAAATAGGTGGTACCTCTGCACATTTAAGTACATCTGGAAAAGCATTAACATATATACATTTGTTTATAAGGTAAGTATTAGAGTTACAAAGAATATGAGAAGCGTATTTTTACACGCTTTGGCGGAATATCATTAAAGCCAGTTGTGTTAGGTTCAACAGGTTCGAAACAGAACATGGAGTTGTTTGTAACAATGTTGTTTCTAACATACAACACACTCCGATTATTAACACGTGTGCTAACACTGTCGTTAAATGTGCCACCATCAGAGACCGAATCATCGTATCGTATTGTTTAAGTGATGTTTATATAGTATTCATTCTTCACATTAACGACATCAGTCGAATTACTATTCACACTATTGTCACTTTCCATCATTCTTCTATCATTGCCGTTAGCCAGATTTTCATTTGATATTGGTGGTGTATACATTTTCAAAATTCTTGACTTGGCACATGTATTATGCATATATTACATCATATATGGTCTTGGCTGCCTAAGCACAGTATTTCAACGTTGACGATATATCTTCCAAATAGCGGGATATTTACATTTATAAAAAATTTCTTCTGAACATATTCTCATATACGGCCTTTCGCAGGGGACCATTCATATACGGTGCCTGATTGTTTCTTATTATATGTTCCTATAGAGGAGCCTATTCGTCTATGACCTGTTTTGTAAGAGTTTCATAACACTAATATGCATCATCCATGTCGTAACATATTTCATAAACCTGATACGGAATGTTTGATAAGTCATGTACATACGTATTTTGCTCAAATTTACTATAGTTACGATACAAAACATGCCTTTTCCTTTCTAACTGGTGCCTTTAAGTTGGTTGCAAAGCAAACCGCTCCGTGAACATCACTCAAGTCATATGGAACACAATATATATTCTTTATATTTTTGGAAACTTTGGTTAGCACTAAATCAATCATCGTAGGGACTTTCCCTTTGGAATAAGTAGGTGAGTTTTCTATATATTTTACACCATACACATCAAATAAATAATCCAAACATGTTTTAGATTTTAACATATTGATATTCACGTCGCCTCAAATGACAAAGTTGATTATCTCTGCTATGTATTTGGTCAATATATTTTCCACACATGTCTTAAAATGCATATTCGTTACAGTGTTTTGTTTGTATGCATTAAACAAAAGAATATTCATATGATTAGTAATAATTTCAAATTTAACAGATTCGACTCTGCCAGATTTTATGTCATGTGAATCAACTGCAAGATGACAACATTCACGGTGTGGAAGATCACCATGATACCTCCAGAATGTTCCATATGATCATGTCGGTAAAGATTAAAACCATTTAGAGCTATAAATCGATAAATGAACTGTCACTGACAGCTGTTGAAATTGTATTTTAGAAGACATCCAACTATGTCTATCTCATGTTGATTTGTTCTTCTTATTATCAATATTTCAAGATATTACTGATAAATTAAATCATCCTGAGTCATGTTTTAATTGCTAAAGAATCGTTGAAATCGTGTTTATTTCATGGTTGGTGTATAGTTATTTGTTACAGATTCCGACTGTGACACCTCTTAGGCTTCCATAATCTAATTATTCATTTAACTCACACCATCATAACCTGTAAATCCTGACCTTGTGATATCTAAACATTACACACACATTTGTAAATAAGTAAAACCTTGCTATTGGATACTAATACAAAGGATCCATAACGCGATATAAATTTAATAGGAAAATAAGCGTTTAGATTTGTTATCCTTTATAATATGGGTTAGTCATTCTATATAATGATTCATACTTGGTTGTCTTCATGCTCGTTGTTTAACATAACATATATCTATAAAGTGACACTAAAATAATTGTCATACTACATTTGCAGACACTTATGCCATTCCTGCATTGATATCGCCTGTTTTTTGGCCTTGAACGTGATATTGGAGCTAATGGTATATAAGATGTAACGTAGTAGTTTATGAATCATGCTTTAATTGATAGAGAGGACATTTCCAAAGTGTATTACCTAGAAAACTGAACTGGATACATCTATGTCAGAGTCTGATTGATACTTTTGTTTATGGGATGTTTCTCAACCGGTAAGATACAGTTATAAACTTCGCGGAGAATGAGGAAACTACCAACTCTAGACAAGATGGATTCATTGTAGTCAATCTTTTAAACGCTTTGATCATTTATCTAAATGTCGGTTTGAGGAATACTCTGTTAGCGCTGAACATTTATCAGAGCTTATTAACCCTTTAACTAATAACTGTTCTCCTGGTTATGAAGGCGTTACGAGTGAACACTTAACATATGGAACATCAAACGCTTTATGGACTGTTCTTTCTCATCTATTTCATGTATGTTGTCTTGGAAAACTGTACCGAAGTCAACACCTACCCTCCGATCACACTTAGCAATACCTTCTTAAAACCTTTAGTATGTTGTACTGCTTCCTGCTGACACGGCGTATGTTGCGCAATTTCTTTTAGAACAGATAAGGGAACATCATTCGGGTGTACACTTTTTAATTATATTAAATGTTATTTTGAACGTAGAAAATCACTGTATTCTTATAGTTTAGATGCTGAAATATTCTTCGATTCTATTTGGAAATAAACGCTGTTTCATAACTTAACAGGTAACATTTCCGATGTTTAATGGCTGCTTTTGTATCGGTTGCATAGTACACTAGTGGCATGTAAGTGGAATAGAAAATTTAGTAATATGTTCTTGGGAACTAATGGTGCGAGACAAAGCAGTGTTATATCGCCAAAGTTATTTAATATTTTATTGATGCTCTGTTATTGGGGTTATACGCGATGTCTGATAACGTTTGTATTGCTGATTATTCGTTTAATGTGTTTGCATATGCTTATGATGTTATTGTTTTCTGTACTTCAGGCCCTAGGCTGCAGAGACTAATAAATGAATGTGTTGATTATGCCTTAAAGTGGAGGTTCTGAAACAAAGCATTTGACGTAATTAACTATTATTAAGCTTTACTCAGAGGAGCTCTTTTAGCTAGCCATCTTATTAAGATATTCTGTGTTTTCACTTGTAAAATTTCAATTAATTATGTATCCACCTTCACCAATCGAAAAATTGAGAAATGTCAAAAGACAAAATGGAGATTGCACTCACCTGATATTTGATTTCATCTCATATGTTCCCCAAACAAATTCTTCATGTTATCAAACTTATTATATTTTTTTATTATTATATATTTATATATATATATACATATATATATATATATATAATATATATATATATATATATATATATATAGAGAGAGAAGAGAGAGAGAGAAAATATATATATGTAGAGAGTAAGATAGTTTTTTATATATATATATATATATATATAATATATATATATATATATATATTAAATAAGAGAGAGAGAGAGAGAGAGAGAGAGAGAGAGAGAATACTTGAAGTAATGGAATGTATTATCTGAGTGTTGCCAAATCAAAACTGTGTAGCCATTTTGACAATGTACATTTGAATGTCGGCATATGTTTTATATTATGATCTGACTACAATAAAATGCTTTGTATGTCCTGTATGCATAGGACATTTTATGTTAAGAAATGTTTCTGCTAAATTGTAAAATGCAATATGTGTTGTTTTTATTAGATGCCCGTATTCGATTTATATATGGTTTGGCACAAGTTTATTTGGTTTTTTACTTTGTTATTATGTCTGAGAATCAATTTTGGTAATGATGCAAACTGTTCTCAATGTCTCTCTCCCTTACTATTCATATCTCTATGTGTAGGTGTATACGGGCATGGAAGTGCATGTGTTTCTTAAGTACTGTTAACAAACTTTTGATATCAATGCAGTATACAATATTTGTACGGGCGTTGTATTTAAGCGCGTAATGACGCTTCTTTGACATTAACTTTCTTATCAGTACTAAACATTAGTATTCTGTTTTTTTTAAATATTTTGACTCTTATGTTTTAGGCAAAATGTGAACAACTTGGATATTTGACAGATTATGGATATAACAATCATGCAATTGTTATGTGTTCAATCATCAATACTTTTCCCCAGGTTTCTGCTGCATATGTTACAATGGCATAATGCATATTATGAATGTGTAGAATAATTTCATGAAAAATCTAAATTTTTAAAATTATTTGTATCTTAAACTTCATTCATTTCACGTGATAACATGTACACAAAATAAAGCAAATTTATTTAGCTCACTGCCTTATAATAAGTTATAATAATGGTCACATAGACATATATTTATCACAACACACCATAACATACCTTGCATTGTAAAACTAAATCATACAAAAACATAATCATACACTACTTAATACACTATTTAACTGGACCAAATCCAAGAAGGAGCACAAACTTTCTAATTTAGTTCATTTCAATTAGTAAATATCGGCCAAATGCCTATGTCGAATGTACCATGTTTTCCGCAAGGCGGCACTGCTAACTGTTTATTTCACACAATCGCATGTGTTATCGCTCGCTGCCCTGTCTTATGCTATATGTGATTTGGTATAAGTATCGATTTTATATGTTTGAAATATGTCACCTTTAATTTAATATACATGTTTGGTTAGTTTTTATATGATTCTAAGTGTCCTTTTGAGCATGTAGCTTCTTCTTATTATATATTCATTTATACACAGATACAAATATTTATAGGTTTCTTGAGACATCTATAATTTATTTAAACCGCCTCTATGGCTAGAGAGTAAGAGCGTGGGACTTTCCTACCAATGGTCATACTATGTGGCAGGTCGGAGGTTCGAATCCCGGCCGTGGCACTAGAGTAGGGAGTATTTATCATCCAACCATGCAACTGATCACGTTTTCTCCACCGAATAAGCCAAATATTGTAAATTCTAAATGTATTCAGAATTGGTGATCATTCTGCAGCGGTTTGACGCTAAATATCACTTTTATACTGACAATGAGTTAAAATTTTCCCCCTTTCCGTGGATAATTTAGAATATTGTAATGCTGATATTCGGCTATGGATGATTCAAAATATTTTACGACTAAATGTTATATATTTGGCATCACCACATTGCGATAAATCCCTAGTGACACCAGCATTAAAGATATGTGCATCTTCGATTATCGCTAATGGGTCAGTACAATATGTAAGGGTTATTTTTGACAAATGCATTAACTTGAGCTACCTAGAAGAAGCCCTTTTAACTGTAGTCCTTGTCTTTGTTACATATCGCACATATTATTGTAACTCCCTATTATATGGCATATCTTATTATAACATCAATCGCCTTCAGCGAATTCAGAATAGTGCAGCTCGTATTGTAAGAAATACTAGAAAATATGATCAATTCTACAAAATCTACATTGACTACTTGTTATACAGGGTATCCATTTCAAGATTTTATTATAAACTTATAAATCTATTAATGATATGGTGCCAGAATACCTGTGTAAACTAGTGTCCATTAGAAAGTCATCCCGAAAATTCAGATCATCTAGTCAGATACTATTGCAGGTACCAGTGTCTCGGCTCAAGTCATATGGTAATTGTGAGTTTAGTGTTGCAGCCCCCACTTTATGGAATAAGTGGCCGGCGGATATTAGAAATGCGCCGTCACTTGAAAATATTTAATCCATTCTGAAACACACCTGTTCAAGTTTGCTTTGACAGAAAAATATTATTTATATTTTAAATATCTTGAAGAGTTTTCATAGACTTTTTTTGGGGGGTATTACTACATTACATATTATTTGTACAGCGCCTTTGAATGACTTCTACTAGTAAATCCGCTTTGTTAAATATACATTATTATTATTAGTAGTAGTATTATGCGCCCCATGGTGACGTAGTAAGTTACATCACATATGAGTCTCGAATGACAGCTATTTCACCGGATTATACTTTACTAATTTAGCGTCATCAGTTCTTAAAACATTGTCTGCATCATCGCTGGGGGGAGAACTATTTCATTTTCTTCTTCACTTTTTATATTACAATCTGATAATCATGTTATACAGCAACTATCTTAAGATACAATATCCAGTGCTCAATATCTAGATATTCCAGTGACTGATCTTTAATATTTTCACTTTCCTCTCAATATTAATTGCCAGTGAATTGAATAGTTTGATATTCTTTAAATCTGAGAAACACCTTTTTTATTTTTGCTATATTTAGATGCAAATAGTATTTTTTATTCATATAGCAGCTACTGATAATACATACAGGTGCAGGTAGCACATAAAGCTTACAAACAACACGAACATAATAACTGGTCACACACAAGTGGGTTCATACGAAAATATTTTATTAATCTGACGCCATCATTCCCTCATAATTATCCTCATCACGATCGCAGAAGTATTTCTGAAAACGTGGCACAACGTAACCCAAATCGTTTTTGTGTTGACATTTTAATGTTGATTCATCACTTATTTGTCAGTTTTCGTGTTATAATCTGAGATTTACGTTATACGGTAGCCATCGTAAGAAACGTAGGGACTAGTGATAAATATGTAGAAGCTATGTTTATTCGTTACTCTATATTGGTAACTGGTTGGGATACAGACAATGTTCCGTTGTTATACAGACAGCTAGAATAACACACGAAAGGATATGTATACATGATACACAATTTGGAATTATGCAACTGATCGCGATAGGAAATAAAAACGTGCTCAAATCTCTAAAACAATCAGCATTATTATTATAATATCCATAAACTCAGTACTATCATCAGCACTATCATTACACCGTAAAGACAATCATTACAGCCAATACATTTAGAAAGTGTTAGGTGTAAACGATGGAATACGAATAATACTTTGGTAATCTGTGATGATGTATTAAACTATAAATTTTAATTGCCTCAATAAAGTGAAAGGGACGGATCTCGCCTGGGGTGGAAAATTAATATTGTTGTAAATGGTTTTGTGTTTACATGAGAGGTTTTTTTCGTGTTTTTTTAAAATGGCATTATATTTAACCTAAATAGTTCTAAGAATATGGCTGGTCTAGGGAGGTAAAAACATCACTCATAATCTAATATATTAAATTATCAGTTTGTGAGTTTGGGAAAATTGGTTCGGTGGATCTTCAAGCATTAGGTAAGGGATATTTAAGAGATGGCCGCACTAAATGTGATGCTTAACTATTATCTCTCTCTCTCTCTCTCTTCTCTCTCTCTCTCTCTCTATCTATCATATCTATCTATCTATCTATCTATCTCTCTCACTCAGTCTCTCTGAATTAATTCTACATTACAAGCTTCGAACGTTTATGTATAATAGAAATCATCTACATGGCATAAATCTTGAAATGCCTACTCTTTCTCTGCGATTTGGTTACTTTGAAAAATAGATAATTAGCTAGGTTCCTACAAAGTCTTCTCTGATATCAGCATCAAGACAAAGTTCATCCCTTTCTGTAACATAAATAATTCTTCATACCACTAATGAATTATCTAATCTGGGGAAAAACAGGATGAGAAGACCACAATAGCGATTAATATATATTGCAAAATTATGGTATTAGTTACCCATTATCGGCTTAGTTAAATCTAGAATTAACGCATTTAAAACATACAAATGAAGATAAATAAAGGTCTTTATTCTTAGAGGTACATATCGTGATGGCAGTATAACAATTATATTGATACAGACATCTGTATCTGTAACATATGAAGGAAAATTATTACTTTGTAATAGATGAGAATCATGTCATGGAATAAGGGATTTCTTGTTTTGTCTTGTAGCAATTACCCGAGATTATAACACGTATTGGATATAAATTATTATTAAAAACATGAACTGAAACCGACTCAGAACATTCGCCAAATCTTATTTCATCGTCATTCTACGAAGTCCTATTCTTCTTAATGTACCATTCATAACATACAAAACACGATCTTAGCACTGATATTTCCATAGTACACAATATAAACAAAATCATTTCTTCTATGAAACAAGAAATGGCTGCGATTTTGACGTCACAAGATTTATTACTCGATACGTTTTCGTTCACTGACGTCACCTACTTCACGATAATGCAGTATGACACTGGGGTCGCCATGAAGAAAATGAGTCGCGGGGATTGTTTAACAACATACAATCCTAAAATAATTTTAAACATTGAAAAGTCCGACACCTTTAAATCACCGAGTTGGTTTTAATACGAACAAAATTGACCTACTCGTAAAAGAAAAGGTCGAATGTTCAACTATATTCAAACGATTAATTCAAATACAGTACTATTAACCATAGGATAAATGGTAGTTAGGATACTCCCAAGAGTGCTGTAACATAGAGTGCTGTAACATAGAGTGCTGTAACATAGAGTGCTCTAACATAGAGTATCTTTATAGCACTATAAAATATAAAGTTACAAGGGAATAAAAACAAATTTCAAATGTTCGAGGCCTTTAACTTATTGAGTTGCTTTTAACACGAACAGAAGCTTTAGACCTATTTCTAATATGAAATACTTACATTTACAGTGTGTAAACAAATTAGTCTAGCCCAGTAATAATGACCATATTCAAAACAGATTATTGGATATTTCCGTTTAGCACTACGGGAAGGTTTCTCTTATAATAATGTTAATCATCTTGTATTAGCTCAGTATATTTCAATACTATGTTGAGAAAATATTATGGGCTGTTAGTTGTGACTGATGCTTATATATGTGCTAAGCCCATGCGCTGTCATGAGCCAACGTTCAAGTTCCAGCTTCCAGTGTAAGTAATTACAGATATTTTGCAAGTTCTTAATGTCCTGAATCCCCACCCATTAGCCAATTCGCGGAGTTTTTATTCGCGTATGGTCTTTGCCAAAACAAGTGTTTTGTTGCATGCTTTATCGTAGCATTAACACGGAAATATATGTATAGTTATCCAACAACGATTAACCCGTTTTAGAGATGAAGGAGAGATCTAAATACAATAAGCTAATTAAAAACATATTGTCGCATTGACCGTTGCATTTTTGCGTTGGAAACAAATTAATAATAACCCCAATGCATCACCTGTGGGGAGATGTCACCGTCACAAAATTGACACAGATTTCCACAGATTTCTTGTGATTGGACGGAATCTTAATTTTAACAGCCAATCATAGTGAGAGTAAGAACGAACGATGGCCAACACATGTATTACTGAAGGCATCGCCATTGGCTTCTGAAATCTCGCTAAATGTGCTTGACTGATTATCTCAGATGATCAAGTACCTTACCCGTGTGTAATTATGGCAAATGGCTTCAAACACGGTGATTATATAAATATGATCTGTATTAACACATAAATATGTAGGAACACAAGCCTTTAATAGTGGTTCTGTGTATCCAGCGTTGATATTTTGTTGAAAACAAATGCGCGTACTGTGAACAGGCAAATGGCAAACTTAGTTCATGAACCACACACACACAAAAGTCATATTCTATTGTCACATTTTGTCGAAGTCACTGACCTCGCGAAATATCTGTAATTACAGTATACCATCTTCCTATTTTACATCTAAAGCTAGTAAAGCTTTATACACCTTCCCCATAGACGAACTATAGGTGACCAAGGAATACTAAACGTCGTAACCTGATTCATATAAAGTGTTTACGTCATAATAAACGTAGATGGTTAAGTTTCCTATATCAGTATTTTGTCTATATATTCAAAAATGAGGAATAACGGCATACCTGTTAGTAAATTATGTTGTTTTATAATAACCTCCAGTCAAAACATTGACCACCCGTTTATCAATAGCGCGCGCATATGCACACAGATGCAAACACACATATACCTACACGCACACGCACACACATGCACACACACATGATATAGTATACTATTAATAATAATAGAGGAAATTCAGGAACCGGCATAGCCATAACAATAAAATAAACAAAACATGGCTAGTGTATGGAAAACATCTGTAGACACACACATACATATATGGATACACATACATATATAAATACATACTCATAGATATATGCATATATATATATATATATATATATATATATATATATATATATATATATTATAACGTAGATATCTGAAAAACGTTCTTTGTTTCATACGTTTTGGATCCTTAAAATAGGCAATTAGTTAGATTTGTACAAAATTTGATGTGAAGGCAAACTGAATCCTTTTCTGTATCAAATTTCTTAATTATTGAAGTAATTCGTGGTACAGTAACGTCAACTATTCTATAGGTACGATAATTGATGTTTTTCCACTTTTTGTCTATTATCAAAATGAGGATAACGCACCTTTGTAAATTATGGTTTTATAATAACCTCAGTCAAAATTGACCACCCTTTCAATAGCCCAGCACCGAATCAAACACGGTGTGCACTGTTCGAACACGGAGGTTCCCCACTCTCTAACCTGGAGAAAAAGAGGATGCGACTATAGTACCACCAACAATGAATACATATATGATAGCACCATGGTATTAATATGGCTTCATGAAGCCGTATAGCTATATTATATTGCTATTGATATATTAGTTATGCCTCAGAAATACGATATTATTGGTACTTTTATTTGTGTCTGTCTTCAACATATAGGTCATACTAGTCATTTGGGTACCAATACACCTCGGTTGATCACCAGTGGGTAAAGAAGTATTGATACACATAATCGACAAATAGAAATATAATATAACAATGAATATTATCACAGGTACCGATCAAATAATAAACATTATTCTACAAAGACCAGTAATTGTTAATGAGTACGTGTCCCGAGTACCATATAGGCTATGATATATCCCTTAACCATTTTCGTGATAACTAATCGAGTCAATATCTTTGTGAAAAGTAAAATAAATATCTGTAAACTAACTACATTATATGTTTATTTACATTGACCTTCAGTGACACACATTTGGGTACCGGTGGACTATTAGTATTGATCCAACTATCTGTTTCACTGAAAATGGCATTTTCTATGCCTGAGAAACTACACAAAAATACCAACAACCTTAAATCTTTCGTTGGAGAGGTAAAGCCGCATATTGATTACCATGTTAACATTAATCCCACGTACAGTGTTACTCTATAGACACTCTAAGGGATTGATATGTCGACCTATAAATGTCTTCGGTTATTGTTTATCTCACACATCATAACATGGATCATCTCAATGTTATCATCGTAAGATAAGAGTAATTATCTTCACATTTATTGCCCAATCCATCAGTCTGTATGCCCATTATAGGTTTGTGGCTTTATGTGTTAAGCACAATTTATATTTGAAGTTCATGAGTTAGCATCGTTGAAAGTTAAAATGTAAAATAGATGTGATTGATTATTGGAGTAATATATTTAGTTTTGTGTGTTTTTGCGGTTTCTGTTATTCACATCTTGGATACATATATAAGGACTATCTTCTAAGATAAGAATTTACCAAAATTAAAAGTCATATTGATGGATGAACATCCGTTGGATATAGGTGGCCTTCAGATTTGACAAACTAATTATTATGAATGTATACGCTCTAATCTGATCGCGATTGTACTATCAAAGCTCGCCTAGCTACACCGTCAGCGAAATATTTCTTATGTCAAAATTACCGTTAAATAATATATTGGTGTTTTCTCCTACATCGGTGTCATGACACTCTTTTACAAACTGAGTAGTGCATGGACAGTTTTGTTTTGTATGAATGTCTTCATTATGTCATGTTTAAGGGGCCTTTGTTTGTATTTGAGTTTTTTTGTCTTCAGATCAGACGATATCTTTTAAGATTATATTCAGAGGATGAGTTTCTTTATGAATTGATCGAAGTAATATATGTTAGATGCAATGCCCTTAAAATTGATCCTATACTGGCTGTTCTTTGCAAATATTCAGTGATTTATTACGTACATTATATGATTAAGTTCAATTCGAAGAGAAGTTGTGTTTTTGGATTTAACACGTCTGTGCAGAATACTGTTCAGCAGCTTAGTAGAAGCATTGATAAATATATTGGTTATATAGATACCTTTAATCTATTTATTTGTTATGTGTCCAATATCTAGCTAATATTAGTTGCCAGGAGTTCAGTCATGGTTTATGTGTGTTTAATAAAATATGCCAATCACGCCATAGATATGTAGCCTAAAAAACATATTGGCAGTGCCAGGAATTAAGGTGATTTAAATAATTGTTTAGTAAATATTTCCTTTCGCCTATTTCTGTTAAACAGAACTAAAAATGACTCTGTTAAGTAGAATATTTTTTATTTATATCCATAGTATACTCGTGGGGGAGCAGATATAATTAACACATTAAGATAATCATTGTATTCGAATACATTTCCTCTGCGGAACTTCCGGTGGATAAGTTTTGTAATTTGTTCATGAGGAAAACAACAATTATCAGGAATAAGTTAATTTCTGTTTCTACAAATTTTACCTGCACTATATACATGGATGCAGATGTTATATTTAATGGATACATGCTCGAAATGTTTTGACCGGCTTCCGAAGTGGAGATCGAGGAGATAATTATCAAGTCTCCCAACAAGTCATGTGACTTGGATCCACTGCCCACCTGACTTTTGAAGAAATGTATGGATCAACTTCTGTCAATCGAAACAACCATATGTAACAGTTCACTGGATGAGTCAGTGATGCCGTTGTAAATAGAGCCAGCCATCATAAATCCGCTGCAAATCTGGATTGAATAAGAAATATATGAATAATTATTTCTAACCTTCCTTTCATCTCCAAAATTATTGGAAAGGTAGTAGCAAGGATTATAGACGAGCACTTAGTGTACACGTACCTAATTGACAGTTATCAGTCGGCTTATCACGGGGATTATTCAAGAGAGACTGTACTCCTGAAAGTGACCAGTAATATTGCTGAGGCTCTTGATGAAGGATCCATGATACATTAATCATGCTTGATTTATTTGCAACTTTTGAGCTAATCGATTATCGGATACTATTGAAGAGTTAGGAATTTATGTTCCTTTGGAATTAATGAAACTGCCTCAATGGTCATAGGAAAAGTGTCCCAAAATAATCAAATTGTCAGTTTTATTTATTAAAATCAATTTCAGTCAGCGATATATTTTAAATGTTTTCTATAAATAAAGTTATATAGGTTTTAAAACTTGCTTAGCTAGCATCTCACATTGGTAAATATGTTGCAGCTTGAATCAAGAATCTTCAGAAAACATAGACACAAAACACTCGGCGCAGACTTGCTTAGCCAGTGTTACATGTTCTATATTGTCTCTGTTAAATATATAAAATGGTGTATTGTGCCGCATATAATTGTGCAGAAAGGTCTGTCAGTGGATGGAGTATGTATTCATCACCTCAAAACAAGACTCATTTGCGCGATTGGCTGCGAAATATGATCCGAGTGCAATGAAATCCAACTTGCCACAGCAAGTTTCGTGGAAGACACTTTGAGGAATGGATGTTCGTTATTTAGCTGTCTAGCGCATGTTCAGTTGAATACCAAATGAAGAGTGTCAGACTCAAAGATGAGGCAATTCCAATCATATTCGACAAACTGGCTGATGATAAGCTCAAACGAATCAGCAGTTTGATGGAGGAACTGATTAGAAAATGGGTATGTATGAGCGATATTAAGGTATTTTGGGGAGCAAATAATTAGACATTCACTAGTTCACGAATTCGTGAATCAAGTAAAATTTCGCTTATACGCAAAATAAATTTACTTAGGCCTACTCAACGTTTCTTATGGCTGTGTATTGTAGGCACTACTAAACTGTTAAAATAGTAGGTGTTCCACCGAGGACGGCACATTCATGTATAGGACATATATGGGAGAGGTCCATAAATCCAGCGTTAAATGATGTTATTTGATAGGAAATATATAAATCCAGTCAAATGTCGGTGGCCCAGTTGGCTGCTCTAGATCTATGTCTACAATCGCTGCAGCTAATTCCGCACAATTAATACTGTCCGTGAACATTTTTGCAAGTGGTTAAACGTTGTAGGGTATGACATCCCTGAGAATGTCAAAACTTTCGTCGGAATCTGACATTTTGTCTGTCAACTGGTCAATACGTTTCTAAACAAAGCTGTAGCACTACGTGATATATGTCAAAGGTGACGTCACACGATCAGCCCAATCCCCGAGTGTAGAGTCATGTGATAAATAAGATAATATTGTATCTTCAATTGAAACTTGTATTGACGACATAGGTATTTAGATGAACAGGAACATACTGATATTGAATAAGCCTAAGATCGAATTGAATCTTTTATTATACAAACAACATGTAAATAAAACTGAGAATCTTCGCGTTAAGGTAGATTCCTCTACGTCTCAGATCACTGTACAGGATCCTGTTTTATACATTGATAGTACTGAGTGAAACAGCACCACTGTGTATAAGCGATCCGATTGAAACTTACTTTCCAGTGAGAAGGCTATTCGCGTTTGATGGTAACAAAAAGCTATACAGCAATATACGGAGAGGAATCGTTTCGAAAATCAGAGATTTTGAAATAAGTTGCCAAATCATACTAAACGTGCAGCAAGTAAAGAAATATTGCGTAAGGTTCTTAAAACCCACTTATTTAAATTTGTATATGTATAAAATGGGTTTGTGTTATATGAGCTCAGAATTTATTTTAGTCATGTTTTAAACGTAAAACGCCTTAGAGCAAATCGAGTTGAATAAGGCGCCATTCAAAATACCATTATTATTTTATCAGATGAGCACTACACGTTCAGCAGTTTATTTTTAAATTAAAGTGACAGACAAAAGGAAATGGAACACAGTGAAAGATTAACTATCTTTCTGATATAATCCTACTGGATTTTGAGCCTAAATGGTTTAGATCTATGGCCAACGACATCATTAATACGATACAGAGATAACTTAAATAAGATGTTTTAATTTGGTACAACATAAAGGTAAAATTCAGCGGAAACGATCAATATTGCCGTTTCACAAAACCGGATTTAATTAAATTAGTAAACTTTATTTGTATTGTTGCTTTCTAATATAAAAGGGAAAACACGATTAAAACTATAACACAAAGTACGTTTTATGAGAAGCTTTTATGAGAAACACTCTTCTCACATAGTCCAGCCAGGGTGTCATCCTAAGTTGTATAAATATGATGCGAAATGCCCAACTAATTACTACATTTAAACAATTGAATAACGTAAATAACTTACTTTGGTTTAATATGACATGGAGGTATAAAAAGATCACATACAATGTAGAAAATCTGTTATTTGTTTCATATTCTCGCTTTCAATTAAATTACTCAAATTTGTAACTGATGCGCTCAGCTTCAAAATATTATTATGGTGATTATGTCACAAAATATGTGTTTTATGAGAAGCCAATTAATTAAGTGTGTTTGTTAAACATTTTACATTTGCATGTGACATTATGCTTGATATCAACGATTCCATCATACTCTTTCAATATCATCTTGCCCTTTTATTTTAATGATAAGTGATAATTATTATTATTATTATAATCATACATTTGAGCTGGTTCATTTCCAGATGCATACCTACTTCGAATTTATTTTCTTATCATTAACCATAATTCAATGGACAGCGACCACGATTTATTTCGTATTACAGAAAACACACACCTTTCACCATCTCCTCTCAATGTGGTTTAATTAATTTCCATTTGGCATAGTATGTTTCGTGTTTAGTCGTGTGTCACATATGCTGAAAATAACACAACAGTTTTCCTTTTAAATGTGATACATCTTGTGAATCTTGATCTTCTGGCTATTTAGATGTAAAAACAGACTTATTGATATCGTGTACATTTCATATTCCAAGACTCATTCTGGTGTTATTAACAAGTAAAACTTTTTAACTGGGTATGAATGAAAAGTGTGGGTAACCTAATATATATATATATATATATATATATATATATATATTATATATATATATATATATATATATATATATATATATATATATATATATATATGTAAACATATACATAAATAATATGTTCCTGAATGTTTATTGATTTTATAGAAAGGTTAATACTTGGTTAGGTTTTTGCTCGGTGTTTACCATAACTCATATTCACAATACGACTGCAAAATAATTGTCATATTACCCTTAGGAAGGTGTACTTTATTTCGGCTTTGAATAAGCTTGCATTTCTTTGAAGAAAACATTATATTTAATGTGATATACCATATAATGAATAAAATATATTACCACTTCATTGATATTACTATCCGTCACTTCGATAATGCAGCTTACATGTCATATATGGCTTCACAAATCTCCAGAATGGCAGATGTTATGTTCATAGAACATATATCTGAAGCTTGGTCTTAAGTTTTGACTTTAATTATCTTGTATTATATCAGTATTCATTTTGTCAATCGTGACTGATTCTAATACATGTGCGTAAGTATGGTCTGGAAAATAGCCGGCGTCCTCGTTTGATGAGAAATCCATTGTTTGAACACCTTGGCGTACGCATAGTCGCACTGGACAGGGAACTCGGGCTGGCAGACAGATACTTAGGCATATTAAACGTGTTAGTTCAACTTTTGTCACTAGTTAGATAGTTGATTATCACAGTAAACCTGGTGTATATACCGGCAATCATATTTCATTAACTGGCAGTGAGGCGGCGAAGGCTTCATTTATTGTTAATTCAGTAATTGATGCATTGTCTTCCGAGTAAAAATATAAATCTATTAAAGATATCGTGAGTCCTCGTCGTAGACAAGCTAGGGATTTATCGAGGAATATTAATTATCCTAACTTTTATATTATGGACTCCTTACCTGTTAATCAGATATATTATCGGCAGGTTATCTGAAAGTTCAATCCTAGATGATATGTTGTTTCGAAATCTACTGATATAATCACGCTTATTGAAAAGTTGCTTGGAACTGACACTGATATTCCCACCATAAATGAGTTGGTTCTTGTAAGATATGAGTTTAATTATATTCCTCAGAGAAGTGACCTACGAGGTAATGGCATTGGCATAGTTTATGTGTCGGGACTGCTTGGGATCATGAGTAAGTCAGAGACATCGGAGATATGTACCCATTTCGAAAACAGGGATTGTACAATAACTATTGGGACGATTATGGTTAAATAGTATGTTTTACACACACACACACACACACACACACACACACACACACACACACACACACACACACACACACATATATACACACACACACACACACACACATATATATATATATATATATATATATATATATATATCGTCCTGCTCCTTTTAAATAAAATGGTTTTAGAAACCCATTATTCTCTGATTAATAGCTTAAAATTTAAATAACATAACCATTATCCATTGTGATGTCATAATAAGTGATGATTTAAATTTCCATGTGGATAATAAGTCTGTAATTGAAGTTCGTAGGTTTTACAGTATATTGACTCAGCATGTCAATGGTGCAACTATCAAAGGAAACTAGACATTAAATAGATTCATATCTAAAGAATCAATCCGTATCTTAGGAGTACCTTCTAAATGTGACTGATATCGAAGTAGTAGCGAAGGTAAATTCGTCAGCGATCATATTGCTGTACAAAGCTTTATTAATTTGGACAAACCCAGTTAAATACGAAGAATGATGACATACAGAAAGTGTCGTAGCCTAAATATTCTAGAATGTGTGGGGGATTTATAGTTATCTTGAGTAAATCTGAGAGACCAGTTGATGAGCTGGCAGAAACCAGTTAAACATATTTACGAGGTATCGTTAATCACCCTGCTCCCTTTTGTTAAAGATGATGATGATGATGATTATTGGTGTTTTACGGACACTTTTGTGCACATGGTAGGCTAATGGGCCGAGCGACCCTCAAAGGTAATGAAGCGAAGTCAAAGATGAAACAACCTTCAGATATGCTCACACCGAGTTTCGAACACTGGTGGTAGTGATCTGTGATCCAAAACACTACCGCTAGACCACGGGGCGCCCCCTTTTGTTAAAGAAAAATTACATTAAAATCGGAAACCCTTTGATACCCTGATATGCTTAGATATGCTAAGAAGATTCGGACGAAAACAGACAAATCTAGCACTGAATCTCCTTGATACTGCACTTTGAATTTGATAAAAGAACAACACGAACTCTTCAAATTACCTTATCCTCTGATGAACTCATGCAAACATTTATTTATGGGAAAAACAACAATAACCAGGAATAAGATCATTTCCGATTCCAATAGATAATACTATAGAAAATATATTATTACCTTTATTATTGAAAATATATATATATATATATATATACACACACAAAAAACACACACACACACACAAAACACACACACACACATTATAATATATATATATATATATATGTGTG
Organism: Paralvinella palmiformis; assembly: GCA_025642065.1. Classification (NCBI taxonomy): domain Eukaryota; kingdom Metazoa; phylum Annelida; class Polychaeta; order Terebellida; family Alvinellidae; genus Paralvinella; species Paralvinella palmiformis. The sequence goes on from JAODUP010001604.1 coordinate 47,699, forward strand.
TGTGTGTGTGTGATATATATATATATATATATATATATATATATATTATATATATATAAAAAAATTTAATTTAAAATTTTTTTTTAAAAATTTTTAAATTTTTATTTATTTTTTTTTTACAATCATTTATTAAATAAATCGAACAGTATTGATCATATACATTCGTATGTTCTATGGAGGGGACATTTATTGCATGTTTGCATTTCATTCAGTTTCATCCAAGAGCTATGCTTAATGAACTAAAGAGTTGTAGTAAAGTTTCGTGACATGTTTAGAAGTTAAATCTCTATTTTGCCTTTAGACATTCCCCAATGTTTTTACTGATCAGGGATAAATAACTAGGCCCTAGATTGGCCTAATGTTATCAAATTAATTCGCCTTTCACCACATTTAAGAGGTAAGTGGCTCTAATATTGATACAAATTACAATCTCGGATAAAGACTATTGAAATCGTTTTATAATAATAATAATAATAATAATAATAACGGGACTTACATAATAAAAATAAAAATAATACTTTATAAATGTATCATTTTGCTAAAGCATGCCTGCATTTATTTGAAACTTTTTGTAATTCACTTTTACTAAATGCTACAACTACCATCAAGTGAAGAAGAGAGACATACCTTGAGTTATATACTTATATACCAAAGAACGATTACTCTCAGCAATGCTGGCTTTCCTTTAAGGCCAAAGAAATTTGATTGTTTGTTTTCTGTAGCCGAGCGACCCATTCAAGTAACACCGATTGTACATTTTTTTACAACATCTGAAGGAAAATGGTAGTTTTTCCCTGACTGGAAGTAAGTTAATTATGACAAGAAATACTTGATACTTTCAGCGACCGAGTGATGAGCATTTGAACGAAATAAACGGAAACAGAACAAATAACGAATTTATGTTATACATGCATCTTGAAAGTATCTGAACTTTCCTTAATATGGCGAGCGATATAAACCTACTTCACCTTGCATTTACTACAGATATGATAGAAGTTGTGGTACGATATAATTTGTTACGATATAACCGAGGGTGCGGTTTTTGAAGGACCGTTTTGAACTAGATTCTGATAAACGTTGAATACTTCTTAAGGATTAAAACGTACGTCTTCCATACAGAGGCTCAAGACATGGTGAGTGTTTAGTGCGAAGAATGAATGGTTGCAAATTAAAACAATATAATGTGAACTACCGGTGTTAATATCAGTGTGATAAGGAAAAGGAGTTCTGGCATATTCGAAGGTGATTCATATTTATTCATTTCGTTTTATCCGCATCTTACATCTGACAGGAAGTTGTGATAGAAAATCATTAATCTCTGACCTACCACCTTTATATGCCACAAGAAATTGTTAAAAAGAAAGAAATATATCCCTCCCAACCTACCCATTTCGAAAATTTCGTAAGACCAAAAACACACAATCAATTTGACAAATATCAAATTCGCCATATTGTACTTGAGGTCAAACGATTTATGCATTGTGCGCATGATTCACTCAATATTTCGAGCTACGTTGTCATTTTGAGGAATGGAATATTTGCAAGAATAATTGGATTTTGATTGAATAAAAGCTCGTAGAGTTGTCGAATATATATATATGGCTGCCAGTATGGTGTATTTGTTTTGTCAGTATAGTAAACAAGTTTTGTATTCTGCTGTTTTTGTGTATTATATTGTTTGTGTTTTTGACACTTGAACCCCCCAAAAATAACGATAAAATATACATCTAACAAAACAAGAAAATAAGAAGATCTAGGAACATAATTATGCTCAAACAGTATAATGTTTACATATAGAACAAATACAATAGTCACCAACCCCTCATAGATAATTATTATGGTAAAGTATTCATTTAAAAGTAAATCATTACATGAAATGCAATGCTATTTCAAACCTTATTCGAACAATTTTCATAGGTAGCCTACAGCTAATTGTTTTATATCAAACCTAATACGTTCCTTACTTCTACATGTTTCAGAGGAGAGACCATGGAACTGAACCATTTAACAACCACGTTTACTTTTCTACTTTTCCTAACGTGAAATGTTCTAATGAGTGAAAAGTGGAAACAATTCTAGCTGATCACGTGATAACTAGAAGATGTAGTTTAAATTGAAAGTACTTAGAACCTTTATTTATTGCAGGTTAATGTTCTGATATCACTTATTAATCCGTTAATCAATATTTCCTAAACGTATCATTCAAGTGTGCATATGTGTTACACTGAATCTGTATAATCAGGTAATATGCATATTACTTGAATGTGCAGGTAATGTGTATTACATCTCAGTTAGCAATAAACGTATTAACCGAATATTTCAGGTAATATACCCGATTATACAGATTAACTGTAAGACACACACACACACACACACACACATACACTCGCACGCACGCATGCGCACGCACACACACACACACACACACACACACACACACACACATATATATATATATATATATATATATTGATTATGCGATAATTCTAACATTGATTTAACTTAAGGTAAATACAACGAAACACTCCGTTATATATATAAATGTGTGTGTTTGTGTGTACATGTGAGTGCATTCCTGGGTGCATGTACGTGTATTGACATAATTGAGTGTATCCGCGTGTACATTGAGGTAGATGGCAACACTAACATACTAATCCAGACACTCTAATGTTTGCCTTAGCATTTAAGAACCAATAAATAGAAACATTTTAAAACAAATAAGTTTAATTTTTAAACAAAGAACTTTACGTTTGACCATAGCTTTTTTATTAATATGTTCTTAATCACATTCTTTGTGGAAAAGAGTATTTGTAAACCATATCATTCCGTTAGTTTGGACAACATAAAATATATTGTATTAAATTTGTTATATTATTATAACGACAAAAACACTTTTGTGTTTTAGTGTGTGACATATGGTGCCACTTAAACATCTGATTAATAATAACGATGACATTTTAAACTACCGAGTGAATATTAGAATAACCGCGAGAATGGCAAATTAATATCGGTTATCACATATTTTCGTTCATGACTCTAAGTGCGTTGTTGGATATTATAATATAGCATTTAATGTACAGTAAAGGAATATAATGTTTAATAAAACAAAACAAACTACCAGAGTATAGTACTTTATGTGACTGTAAGGCCTTACGTTATGGTTTATTAGCAGACATTTGAGGCAGATTTATGTATAACATACTATTGATATATCAGTGAAGGAATACATAATACATCCTAAGTAAGGTAAATTTCGTTTCTTTCTGGATAATGGTCCTAAATATGCATAATGACAACAGCTAATTATATATAGAACACATCAGTTATTTATTTTTATTATTTGTTTTCGGTCTTTACTTGACCTATAACGGCCACAAATAACTAGACGACGAAATACCATTCAGTTGTGATAATATATTTTGATATCCCATATAATGTTGAGATGGTGATTAAGTAAATGTCTTATAAGCAAAGAATAACTCACGGATTAATATATGTTTTCATCAGTAACTCCAACAATTTAATGCAAAGCCTGAGTTGCATATACTAATAATCCTTAAGCATCAGAATCATTTTGTTTATAATAATTAATCGTATCCATTAGCCCAAATCTACATTGAGAAGTCGAGCTCTTTGGCTTATAATCACATTTCAGGTCACTTGAGCTAAGCTAATCGGGGTTTTTGTTCAATATTACCCAGTCTAATATTTTAGCTACTAGGCTACCCTAGACTGTTGTAAAGTAGATCGATGTCTCATTACACGATTTATGTCTATTTGTACCATAATAAGACCAACCAGAAAACATGATGGCACTTCATTTGTAATCAATCTTATCATGTGTCACTTATACTTTGATAATAGAATACTCGTATGCATTTTTGTTGTTGTGGTGGTGGTGATGGTGATTGTGGTTGTTTACAACAACAACAACAAAAAAAAAAACAATTAGAGAGGTTGATTATATGCATTGTGAAGTGATACATTAAACATATATTGTAAATGACTTAGATAATAATTAACATTATATATTCTTCTCAAACAGCTGCCATCAAATGTTTGACAAGAAAAAACTGGTTCCCTAAGGCTGATGAGTTGACCAGACACATGCTTAGGTATACGCACACATTTATCAATATGTGGAGGTATGGAACATTTTATTTTTAGATTAATGTATGTATAGTTGTATTTAGATTTATGGAGGTAGGTTTCGAAGGATGTTTAGATATGTTGATGCTCTATGCCTGTTGCCTCTTACTATGTACCCTAAAACGCACATTGCCTGTGCCAGACATCTTATATATTTCCATCCAGATTCCTTATTACACCAATGTAGGAAAGTTATGTCGTTATTACAACATGTTTGAGTCTATTAGCTTTGTTATGTATAATGTAGAATCTATATTGTTGTCCTCTTATGTGGTCTGGCGAAACGACCTATTAATTCATACAATGCTGCTTGATGGATGTATACTCCTGGAGTCGTTTGTTACTCCGGCAGGCATCTCCATGGGTATTAAGCTGCGGACAGAGTTTTTCCCATATTATGAGTAATTAGATTACACTGATATAGGAAATTTGTTAAATGTATAGCTATTATAATCCCGACGTGTCATTCGCAGTATCGGAGATCTGCCTGAAATCCGCTGTTCTCGACCATGGGTCAAATAGATCAAGTGGATAGGCGCTTAATTTAGATCCCACCACACCTAACTGCATATACTTAGGGACGCTAAATTAAGCGTGAATGAACGTTCCCTTAGTGATGAACGGAAACGTATGAGGGTTAGCTGTTAGGTTCGAGTAAATCATAGTATTTACTCAGGTTTGAGACGATATTTCGTTCTAGTCCAGTAATAATCCAACGTGCGGTATTGCTACTTTGTTTATATTTTAGTTAAATTGTTTCAGTGAGTCCATACTGAGTTAGTGTACATTCTCTTTGTATGAACAAACTGTAATGTTTGTTAACACGCTGAGGTATATATAGGGCTTGAATTTTCACTTAGGTTAGAGAAGAACTTCGACGCCATACTAATCGGACGTGTACCGATATATATAGTTAATATAGGTAGGATTTATTAAGTTATTCGAACCCAGAATAAAGCTGAGATCAGCATCTGATGTGTCGAAATGTTTTATATACAGGTTTCTTTTGGACCACAGAAAATTACTGTTGAATGTAAACTGTGGTGTCAAAATACTTTATGATATGTATGTAGCAAGTCACCATTGAACCACACGCACGTGTTGTTTGTTGCGAGCTGTGGTATCAAATGGTATGTTTTTACGTGCTTCCGTTTTTTGTACGTAGCCTGCATGTAGCCGCTTTCCTGTGGGCGTGACATATTTGTCGCGTACGAAAAAGCGAATTAGCTGGTTCCCACAGGCTGATGAGTAGACCAGACACATGCTTAGGTATACGCACACATTTATCAATATGTGGAGGTATGGAACATTTTATTTTTAGATTAATGTATGTACATACACATACACACACACACACACACACACACACACACACACACATATATATATATATATATATATATATATATATATATATATATATATATATATATATATATATATATATATATATCGTCCTGCTCCTTTTAAATAAAATGGTTTTAGAAACCCATTATTCTCTGATTAATAGCTTAACATTTTAATAACATAACCATTATCCATTGTGATGTGATAATAAGTGGTGATTTAAATTTCCATGTGGATAATAAGTCTGTAAAACCTACGAACTTCTGATGAACTCATGCAAACATTTATAAATGGGAAAAACAACAATAACCAGGAATAAGATCATTTCTGATTCCAATAGATATTACTATAGAAAATATATTATTACCTTTATTATTGAAAACATATTGAAAACAAAAGCGCCCCATTCGTCAATCTAACATATTGTCCATTCCATTTATAAATGCTTGTCTCTTGACTCAGTTCTAATCCTGATTTGGAGATATTCAAAAGCTCCTACTCTAGAAATAAGAGTTAGAAGCATCGAAGTAAATGTTCAACTCACACTAATTAGCTATTGCTAAAATGTTACTTTCAATAATTATAAATGTCAGAGTTATATTGTTATGTCATAGCGACAATAAATATTACTTATTTCATATCATCGATCAGATCGATGATGATGTACTCAGCCATCTTCAGAATGTCAATGGTGCAACTATCAAAGGAAACCACACATTTAATAGATTCATATCTAAAGAATCAATCCGTATCATAAAAGGAGTACCTTCTAAATGTGACTGATATCGAAGTAGTAGCGAAGGTAAATTCGTCAGCGATCATATTGCTGTACAAAGCTTTATTAATTTGGACAAACCCAGTTAAATACGAAGAATGTTGACATACAGAAAGTGTCATATCCTAAATATTCTAGAATGTGTGGGGGATTTATAGTTGTCTTGAGTAAATCTGAGAGACCAGTTGATGAGCTGGCAGAAACCAGTTAAAACTATTTACGAGGTATCGTTAATCACCCTGCTCCCTTTTGTTAAAGATGATGATTATTGGTGTTTTACGGACACTTTTGTGCACATGGTAGGCTAATGGGCCGAGCGACCCTCAAAGGTAATGAAGCGAAGTCAAAGATGAAACAACCTTCATATATGCTCACACCTAGTTTCGAACACTGGTGGTAGTGATATGTGATCCAAAACGCTACCGCTAGACCACGGGGCGCCCCCTTTTGTTAAAGAAAACATTACATTAAAATCGGAAACCCTTTGATACCCTGATATGCTTAGATATGCTAAGAAGATTCGGACGAAAGCTGAAAAATCTAGCACCGAATCTCCTTGATACTGCACTTTGAATTTGATAAATACTATATAAATTTATCATTTTGCTAAAGCATGCCTGCATTTATTTGAAACTTTTTGTAATTCACTTCTACTAAATGCGACAACTACCATCAAGTGAAGAAGAGAGACATGCCTTGAGTTATATACTTATATACCAATATAATTTGTTACGATATAACCGAGGGTGCGGTTTTTGAAGGACCGTTTTGAACTAGATTCTGATAAACGTTGAATACTTCTTACGGATTAAAACGTACGTCTTCCATACAAAGGCTCAAGACATGGTGAGTGTTTAGTGCGAAGAATGAATGGTTGCAAATTAAAACAATATCATGTGAACTACCGGTGTTAATATCAGGAATACACGGAGTGTGATAAGGAGAAGGAGTTCTGGCATATTCGAAGGTGATTCATATTTATTCATTTCGTTTTATCCGCATCTTACATCTGACAGGAAGTTGTGATAGAAACCCATTAATCTCTGACCTACCACCTTTATATGCCACAAGAAATTGTTAAAAAGAAAGAAATATATCCCTCCCAACCTACCCATTTCGAAAATTTCATAAAACCAAAAACACACAATCAATTTGACAAATATCAAATTCGCCATACTGTACTTGAGTTCAAACGATATATACATTGTGCGCATGATTCACTCAATATTTCGAGCTACGTTGTCATTTTGAGAAATGGAATAGTTGCAAGAATAATTGGATTTTGATTGAATAAAAGCTCGTAGAGTGGTCGAATATATATATGGCTGCTAGTATGGTGTATTTGTTTTGTCAGTATAGTAAACAAAGTTTTGTATTCTGCTGTTTTTGTGTATTATATTGTTTGTGTTTTTGACACTTCAACCCCCAAAAAATAATGATAACATATACATCTAACAAAACAAGAAAATAAGAAGATCTAGGAATATAATTAGGCTCAAACAGTATAATGTTTACATATAGAACAAATACAATAGTCACCAACCCCTCATAGATAATTATTATGGTAAAGTATTCATTTAAAAGTAAATCATTACATGAAATGCAATGCTATTTCAAACCTTATTCGAACAATTTTCATAGGTAGCCTACAGCTAATTGTTTTATATCAAACCTAATACGTTCCTTACTTCTACATGTTTCAGAGGAGAGACCATGGAACTGAACCATTTAACAACCACGTTTACTTTTCTACTTTTCCTAACGTGAAATGTTCTAATGAGTGAAAAGTGGAAACAATTCTAGCTGATCACGTGATAATTAGAAGATGTAGTTTAAATTGAAAGTACTTAGAACCTTTATTTATTGCAGGTTAATGTTCTGATATCACTTATTAATCCGTTAATCAATATTTCCTAAACGTATCATTCAAGTGTGCATATGTGTTACACTGAATCTGTATAATCAGGTAATATGCATATTACTTGAATGTGCAGGTAATGTGTATTACATCTCAGTTAGCAATAAACGTATTAACCGAATATTTCAGGTAATATACCCGATTATACAGATTAACTGTAAGACACACACACACAC
>JAODUP010001603.1:0-39623 GCA_025642065.1 Paralvinella palmiformis
CCCCTTCTCGCATATGGTATTTTTATGTTGCGGGCCCCCAATTTGTGGAATAAGTTGCCGGCAAATATTAGAAATTCGTCGTCTCTTGGAAATTTTAAGTCTCTTCTAAAAACACACCTATTTAAGGTCGCTTTCACAGATAAATAATTATTATCTTTTAAATCATTACAGGGTTTTTACAGACATTATTTGGGGTATTATTAAATTACATATTATTTGTACAGCGCCTTTGAATGGCTCCTGCTAGTAAGGGCGCTTTATTAAATATACATTATTATTATTATTATTATTTTGTCCACAAGGTAGGCTAAATTGGCCGAGCGACCTCCAAAGGTAATGAAACGAAGTCCAAGATGAAACAACCTTCAGATATGCCCACGCCGATATTTGAACACGGGTGGTAGTGATCTGTGGTCCAACACGCTACGCTATACCACTGAGGCGCCCAAAGTTCTAATAATGGCATTATATGGGTGGATAAAGGGTTCAATATCAGTCCCTCGTCGTCTATTTTATCGGCAAATAATAGGTCAGCTACTTTGATTTTGGTGAAAAAGTGGCCTAGAATGCACCACAAACTCAATTTTTCCTAACCTTTTCAGGGGAGAGCCCCTAACTCTTCCAGTGGAAAAGGGCCACTACTGTGTTAGTCTGACTACCACTCTTCCCGCATCCATACACCCCCCCCCGCATCCATACCCCCCAAGCAAAGCCGCAACAATGGCATGGCAGTATTTTACAGGCCACGGCAGGTTGTAAAGTTGACAGGCTTCCAAGGTCGCCGCTTAACGGACGACGATATCAGCCGATGATCTTTAGGTGTTCTGATTGACCACGTGTATCCAGTTTTTGTAACAACACGTAATTGTTTATTCATCCCTTGCAGAAGCGTGACTACAGAAATAACTACTCGACGATCATAATTCCTACATATGTAGTTGCTAAGATTATCTAACCAGACTGTCTGCCACGCTAACATGTCCCAGTCATTGTATGTTTTAGAATTTCGCGGACAACTTCGTGTTGAGTTGTTTCAAGTTCGAAGTCTAAAGATGTATTCCTCACTAAAATGGATATTTTCGCACACTCAATGAGTAGCGTGGCTTCGGCCTGTTGTCAAGTAATAATTTATGCGTAACGTAGTCAGGGTCTGACTGTTGCTGGGACCAAGGCCGTCTGGGAACGGCCAGCACGCGATGATTTATCATCTAGAAGTTTCAAATGATCCCGATGGCAATTAATCTGTTTGATGCACAGGAATACAGAAAACACAGGTATACAATAAAGTACGACAGTCTTCTACTCCATTCCCTAATGAAAAGGCTGGATTATAGTATATGCTATTATATCTCAAAGCACTCGGTACACATACGCATGGTTCATATGCCTTATTGTAAGGCATAAGGCCTACAAATCTATGTAATTTGTTCGTGGGTTTTAGATATAAAAATATCCTGACTATAAAATGAGAGAACTGAATGCGATAATCTGTTAGGATCCCCCGCGCGCGATCATATATATGTGTGTGTGTGTGTGTGTACACACACACACACACACATATATATATATATATATATATGTGTGTGTGTGTGTACACACATATATATATATATATATATATATATATATATATGTGTGTACATATATGTGTATGTGTGTACATATATTTATGTGTATGTACATATATGTGTGTATGTACATATATGTGTGTGTGTGTACATATATATGTGTGTGATCATATATGTGTGTGTGTACATACATGTGTGTGTGTACATATATATGTGTGTGTGTACATATATATGTGTGTGTGTGTGTACATATATATATGTGTGTGTACATATATGTGTGTGTGTACATATATGCGTGTGTGTACATATATGTGTGTGTGTACATATATATATATATGTGTGTGTGATCATATGTGTGTGTGTATGCATATATATATGTGTGTGTGTGATCATATGTGTGTGTGTGTGTACATATATGCGTGTGTGTACATATATGTGTGTGTGTACATATATATATAGTGTGTGTGTGTGTGTGATGATCATATGTGTGTGTGTATGCATATATATATGTGTGTGTGTACATATATGTGTGTGTACATATATATATATATATATATATATATATATATAGTGTGTATATATATATACATATAGTTTGTACATATATATGTGTGTGTACATATATATGTGTGCCTGAACAATACACTACCTGAACCACAGGTACAAGTGAGCGGCTTATCTGTATCGATCCCCCTTTGTTCGAACACCTCCATCATCTCGTTGGGTGTCTTCAACGTCTTTGTGTCGGGATTAAGCATTAAAACGAACGGCACATTTATTGACCCCGGTATGTGACCAGACTTTATGGCTGAAAATAGAAAAAACACAATAAGTGGATCATTTTGTCTGAAGCTATAATTAATAGTTATTATTGATATAGATTAGCTCATTGGTACAGTATTACACTGTTACTGTGCTATCAGATGTTGTAATTGTTTGAACAATAATTAACTGTCTGAGATCACTTGTCTTCGGATAAGAATAAAATAATCTATCTCTCTACCACATGTGATATGATAACTGGAACATGCATTACGTATATATATATATATATATATATATATATATATATTGTGTGTGTGTGTGTGTGTGTATATGATAAACTGTGCCATCCTGTGACAGCTATATTAATTATTATTCTTTACTTCAGGAAAAGCGGTCAGCAGTTTTTGTCCATTAATAGATCCAGGCTGTTTTTTTATTGATATCAAGTCTTGTTATTGTAAATATTATATTTATATGGCACTCTATCTATACAATTTGAATAAGAAAAGATATGAAGATGTTATAAAACCTATACAAAATGAGGACGTTGTCCCATTTGTGGTACCATTTTCAAAAACGGCTAACATAGCAGCAAGGATAATTAAAAAACATTATCAAATTCTCCAACAGAAAGAAGTGTTGAATGATTATTAATATAGAATTATCACAGCTTATTCTAAACACAAAAATCTAGCTGGTTCCTTGGTTTCTAGCAAAATGTAGGAAAACGTTATATTAAACAATGTCTCCTGGAGCCCTGAATAGGTTTTCTTTTAACACATCTCCAGTAAAACAACTTAAACCGAATTATAAAAATTCTCAGCCCTAGTAATTACTTTAGTAAAACAAAGCAATATTTCCTGAAGTAGATCTCAACCGAAGCAACAACAACCATTCATTACTGACAGCAGTCAGATTTCAGTACACACAGTTAATTACTATTAATATGTGTGTTTTGGTATCTTTACAGCTATGAAAGAAAAATTGGAAAGTTGGTTTATTTTCAATTACTCTAATCAAAACAGTTGTTTTGATTATAGTAACAGCTCTTCGTTCTAGACAAAGGCTACAAAGGTTAACAGTTTGTAGATTCTGGTTTGAAATTCAAAACTAGCTAGGAAATTCTGGTATAAATATTGCTGGCTAAGTAAATACTTTAGACACATGCACTTGATAAAGGTTTCTTATAACTGAAACTAGTCGTGCTATTTTGGGCTGAGTGAAAATACTATTATTTCTGTTATTGTCGGAGGTATTATAATTATTATCATAATAGATATTATATGTACTGATATATATGCTTTATTTCCTGTTATAGCTGCGTTATATATGTACTAATATATAAAATTTGTTTTCTATTTAGGTAGTAGTCGTTTGATCATAATTCTGTAAGAATTATAAACATCACGAAAACCTGAGCCCACGCCTTTATTATATGTAACATAAAACACACACACACACACACACACACACACACACACACACACACACACACACACACACACACACACACACACACACACACACACACACACACACACACACACATAGAGAGAGAGACAAACAGGCACACCAGAACAGGCACACCAGAAAATCAACAGCAAAGGAAGAATAAATCGTAAAACGCCATGATAACTTGCCAGGGTCATTTGTTTTCTATTTTCCCATCTAAAACATATCCCGACATTAAGTTCATTTTCATTTCGGATATAAACAATTTAAAATAAATCGGATCATACAATTCGTATCCGGATCTGTAATTTCGGATATCTGCCCAATTGAAGCTATTAAAGGAACAGTTCAATTTCATTTCAAATTCTTACATAAATTTGTTGACACAAATGATAAATGTTGTCGAAATAAAAACAAAACAAAATGCTGGTGAATCGACAATAACTCGCCATTTTGAAGCCAGAAACAAATCAGAAGCTCCTAAAGTCTGACTTGTATGATTGATTATCGCAATATAAATAAGCTATGGTATAATATTTCCCACATAAACGCATCTGGATATCCGAAAAAAGACACGAACCGACATCTTGCCAGTATTTACTGAGCTACTATTACAATTAGGCCATTGCGAGTCTTCATTGTGTAATTTTGTAATCGATAATATATTTTATTACCATAACTAGAATTAGGTGAATTAATGACAATAATTATAGTTTTTTTTGTTGAAATGCTAAACGAATGAATTATTATCTATTTCATTATGAATACAATGAAATAAAAGTTGTATCATCAGATATGGCATCATTATAAATTTGCTTATTCACGTGTAAAATTGTATAAGTTATTAGTCACATATAAATTATGTTTTACTATATTATGCAAAAGACCAAATCTGATCTGGTTTTCAGCATACACATTCCTACAATAAACTGACGCCACCGTGGTCTTGTTAGTAGCGCGTTGGCCCACAGATCACTACCACCTGAGTTCGAATCTCGGCGTGGGCATATTTGAAGGGTGTTTCATCTTTGACTTCGCTTCATTATCTTTGGATATCATCCTACAGTAAAGTGTATTTCGATTAAGGTTTCTATGCTAAAACGTTATTAATAAGCCAAATATTTAAAATAAATTATTAGAATAAATGATCAATTGATATTATTGTTTAGATTGGAACGGAATGATCACCGATATTAATTTTAACAAGACATTGCTAAGTGGATCCTCCTTTAACTAGGTGTTATATCTAATTATTTAGCTTTTAAAGAACTAATTATTGGTAGAAGTCACATCTTTAAATATATTATTGTTTTTGTAGGTTTTCTCGTTTTAACGAGATGTAATACATATCATGTATAATTTATTGATAATCATATAACATAGAAAACAGACAGACAGACAGACAGACAGACTGACTGACTGACTGACTGACTGACTGACTGACTGACTGACTGACTGACTGCCTGCCTGCCTGCCTGCCTGCCTGACTGACTGACTGACTGACTGACTGACTGACTGACTGACTGACTGACTTTGACAATATGTGGGACCTCTGCCAGAACAGTTGTAATAATCGTGGGATATTTTTCACGAAGATTTTGTCCAATGGGTAATATTCCCCAAAGGGATATGGGTAGGGGGATACTTTCTTAAAATCTGTGTCCTCAAGGATTACAATACACATACCTGGGTTAGGTTCCGGAGCCGTACCCTCATATCTTCCCGGAGACCTGGTGTCTACGAGCGTGAACTCGTTCGTCTCCAGATTGGAAGCTATTTCGTCGAAGGTCGTCACCATCTCAGGACGAAATACCGACTTGAACTGCTTCTTCTCGACCTTCTCAACGATGTTTGTCAACCGGTAGCCGTCCTTCTTCCACTTAGGAAGGCCACCATCCAGAACGGACACGCTATCGTGGCCGAACACTCGGAATGTCCACCAGACCCTCTGGGCAGTGAGCATGCCTACCATATTATCGTTGTCATAAACCACGACGTGTGTCTTGTTGTCAATGCCCAGATTGCCAACGTACTGGCTGAACTCTTCGGGAGAGGGAAGCATATGTGCTACATCAGTGGACTTGTCGCGGCAGTCATCGATATCGAAGAACTGCGCCGTCGGGATGTGCTCCATTAGGAATTCCTTTCTGGATTCCCTCTTCGTTATCGGCGGCTGTAAGCTTCCATCAAGGACTATGAAGTTCCTGGGATGAGCGGAGAGCCTATCAGCAAGCCACTTAGTGCTAACCACGGTCGGGATGTTGGCAGACATTGCTTTATGTCTTTGTGTCCTTCTCTTTCTGAAGTCTGGCGACGGAGTGACATACAGTCCCATTATCGCATCCCGTTAGCTTTAAATAGTGAGCCCCTGGATCATTCACGGGGTCACCACTGTCATGTGTTTTTGGGCTTTTTTTTTTGTGTGTTAATGTTTATTCTGAAAAGGTGTATTTGAAGAGGGGCGTAGTTTGTCAATGGTCATTGGCTCGGAAATGGAGTTGGATCTTTATCTGAATATAATAATAATAATAACATTATTATTATTACTACCGATAAAAGCTTTTTATATTTACACAGTATATAACCCTAAAATAGGACTAACAACAAGTGTTGTTGACCGACAATAACACGACGACAAGATTATGATTATGGCTTATAGATATTAGAAAAATAATTATTATCTATACTGATTAGGGTTAAAGACAACGATTAGACAGACAACGATTAGACAGACAACGATTAGACAGACAACGAGTTAGACAGACAACGAGTTAGACAGACAACGATTAGACAGAGAACGATTCGACAGAGAACGATTCGAAAGATTAATCCGGTCAGTTGTAGGCATGATAGAAGTAAGTTTCTCAGATACTACAAACTATGTATCAATTATTTAATTTAGACGTTTAGCACAGAAATTTGTCTGAATTTTATTTGTCTGAAGAATTTTCTTTGTCAAGGTTACTTGCAATCGTTCCTATATCGCACATATATTAGATGTTGGACAGCTGAATGAAGTGCGTTTAAAAAGGTTTCTTTGTATATTAATGTTTTAGTGATCCTCTAATTAAAGGGAATATAACGAACAAGATGAAAGTGATAAATTGATGACTATATGGACTCGATTGATCTGTTTGTGAGACATATGAGCCCAAGAAAATATAAATATATGAATATTAATGCGGGTCAGAGTTTAGTCTTTTTTCCAGGAGGAGACGCAATACTTCGATATCCTTCAGTTTAATATATTATCAATCAGAAGATATACATTCACTGTCCTATCTGTGTCGATGAGGTGAGTGAGTCAATGGTCTGTGTGGTGGTCAAAGCTAGGACGGGTCACTCACCAGAGAAATATCCCACAAACAAGGGACATCATGTATAAATTTGTGTCTGTGAAGGAAATATATATATATATATATATATATATATATATATATTATTGATGTTGTTGTGGTGTTCTAATAATAATTCTTACTGTTTTGCATTACACATACCCACGCATACGCACACACACGTGTGCACACACACACATATATATATATATATATACTCGTATGTGTGCATGCGTGTGTGTGAGCATGTGCGTGTGTGTGTGACGTAACGACTACATCAATAATTGTCGGAGACACCTAAGTAAACAAAACTCATTCTTATTGTAAACAAAGAAGTCGGAGGTAACATTATAGGTTAAGTGATTGATTAAGAAGAAAATGGCCGAAGTAGAACGAGACTCACTGGAGTAAATTACACATCCACAAAGATATCCACCCCATAATAATTATGTATAAATAATCCCTAAACCCTGATAACACGTCGCACGTGACAAGCCCACAGGGAAGCGGAAATATAGGAACCGGAAACAAAATGCACCATTTCACTCTACATCTCGTAGTAAATAGCAAGTTTATGTGTTCTATGTAAAGCGGATACATATACAGGATAGCCACTTTGACAACCCAGTTCGCAATCAATAGGAATTTATTGTGGTTCAAAAGAAGCCTATATATGTACATTATAGGATTTTGACACTATAGATTGTAGTATATATGGATTAATATTATTACCAGTGACGGGGTATAAATTTGAGTGTCTGTCCTGGACGGAAACTTATGTAATATGAGACCGGAAATAAACCCTAGATCATTGGCCTCCAGGCGTCGTGGTTAATCATCGCAGTGTGTCTGCTTGTGTGTGGCCTATGCGACGGGTACAAAATAATATTGGTGACGAAAATACAACAAAATGGCGTTAATTGGTAAAATAGACGAATTCCGTGATTAACCTGAAAATTGGACTCCGTATCAAGAACATTGGAGCATTATTGTTGTTGCTAATGATATTCAAGTTGATAAACAACGTGCAGTATTATTAAGTGTTTGTGGCACAAAGACATATGCTTTGGTGAGAAGTATGTTAGTCCAGTGATAAAACATTTAAGGAAATGTTTGAGGTGTTAGATAAACACCTTTGCCCAAAACTGTCTGTCATTGTTCAGAGATACAAATTTAACATATGTATTAGGAGACAAGGTGTTTCTGTCGCTTCATATGTAGCTGAACTACGTAATCTCTTTGAATATTGTGAATATGGCGCTAATCTTGATGAAATGATCAGAGACCGCTTTTTGTGTCTGGTATCAATGATCACAGAATGCAGCGTCATCTTCTCTCAGAGTCGACACTGGATTTAAAAAAAGGCACTAGAGATTGCTCAAAGTATGGAAGTCACTGCTAAAAATATTATTGATCTACATGCTTCACACTCACAAGTAACATGAAATGGTACATCGGCATTCACAAGTTTCAAATCAGGAAACGTTGCTTCAAGAATAATTCAAACAGCGGCCAACATACAACTGTCAATCATTCTGACAATTCGGGACAGTGTTATAGATGTGTTGACAGGCACGATCCATCCACATGGTAATTCAAAGATGCAAAGTGCTATGCATGTTCGAAACGAGGTATTATAGCGTCGGTTTGTTGTTCGAAAAGGTTTCTACAACAGCAGCGTTCGTCGCATCAGCAAACTCCACAGCGCTCCATACATCCAAATCAGCATGCTAATATTGTGTCATCCCCCGAAAATAAGGAGGAAACTAATGCACATTTTCCTACGGCGTATTGTTTATACAAACTTGAAGCCAAGAAGGATCCAGATGTCGTGTCAGTCGCAATTAATAATTGTGATATAAAGATGGAAGTGAATACTGGAGCGGCTCTCAGCATCATAAGTGATGCAACCTTTAATCAATATTTTGCTGACTGCGTTCTTAATCATCGTAATGATGCCTTGTTAATTTACACTGGTGAATTAATTAACATCAAAGGTTATTTTGATGTTAATGTGTCTTATCATCAGAAAACATTCCATTTACCTCTACTAGTCGTCAGTGGGATTCGTCCTAGTTTATTGGGGAGGAATTGGCTTGATCGCATTAAGCTAGATTGGCACTCTCTATTCAGGATCCAACATTCCGCACTGAACGACGTTCTGGCACGTCACTGCGATGTGTTCAAACTAGAGTTAGGAACATTGCGTGATCATCAAGTGAGCATTGACATGGATCCTGCCGCACACCCACATTTTTATAAAGCACGTCCGTTGCCTTATGCATTGAGGGAGAGGGAAAACGCAGAAATCGACATAGTGTTACGACTCGGTATTATTACACCTGTGAAACAGTCGCAGTGGGTCGCACCTGTGGTAACAGTGGTGAAAAGTGACAACAGCATAAGGCTGTGTAGTGACGATAAAATAACTGTCAATCAAGCTTCATAACTTGATCCGTGTCCAATCCCGTGTATAGAAATGTTGTACGCCACGTTGGCAGGCGGCAAACATTTAAAAAGCTTGACATGAGTTACGCGTACCAGCAACTCAAGCTTGATGTTCCATCTCGAGCATTTACGACAATTAATACGCATCGTGGCCTATTCCAATATACACGATTACTTTTCGGTGTTTCTGCTTCCCCTGGTATTTTTCAGAGAACCATTGAAAATGTGTTACAAGGCATTCCACATGTCTGTGTAATTCTGGACGACATACTGATAACAGGTACGTCTGATCAGGAGTATCTGGAGACATTAGAGTTAATCTTACAACGTATGGAATTATCTGGTCTTCGTATCCGCCGAAACAAGTGCACCTTTAATGCATTGTCTATTGTTTATCTTGGTCATATGATTGATCATGAGGGTCTCCACCCAATCAATGATAAAGTGCGTGTCGATCAACTGGCTCCAGCACCCAAAAACGTGACAGAGTTGGAATCCTTTTTAAGTTTGGTGAATTATTATGCTACGTTTTTGCCAAATTTATCCACTCGTTTGGCACCCTTACATTTGTTGTTAAGAAAACAAGTATCATGGAAGTGGGGTCCACCCCAAGATTTAGCATTCCAGTCGATCAAGAAAATGTTACATCTTCATTAGTATTAGTTCACTATGATCCAAAATGCGAGTTGATCTTGTCAACTGATGCATCTCCCTATGGTGTCGGTGCTGTGCTCTCACATACGTGTTCTGATGGGTCTGATCAACCAATCGCATATGCTTCTAGAACATTGTCAAATGCAGAGAAGAATTATTCTCAGCTAGACAAAGAAGGATTGGCGGTAATGTTTGGCATCAAGCATTTTCATCAATATGTTTATGGACGTCACTATGCAGTCAGCACTGATCATAAACCATTGCTCAGCCTCATGAATGAAAAGAAGACCATTACAACTATGGATTCGCCAAGAGTTCAGCGATGGGCTCTCACACTCTCAGTGTACAACTATATCATAACATATCGACAAGGCTGTGCTAATGCTAATGCGGATGTACTGTAGTAGTAGTAGTAGTAGTAGTATTTATTTCCAATTTCAATATCAAATAACGTATACATAATGCAAGTTTTACAAGTATATTACATATAAAGAAATTGGGGGACCAATGTAGCCGAAGCTGTCTTCCCATTGGCCCCGAACAATCATAGCTAATAATAGTCAGCTCGATAAAACGCCGTTTGTGTATTTGCAAGTCTGGTCGTGTGTGTATTGGAAGTATGTGGACCAGGTACCAAGGAATCATATAATTACCTAGACATGTGTGCATTGACAACAATAAGGGTTGTTGCATTTTACAGATGCTGAGTAAGTAGCTAAGATGTAACTTTTCAGGGTTTTCTTAGTTTTTGATCTTGAATTACAAGTGGAAAGGATACTATTCCAATTGCTCCATATAATGGGAAAATTGACTAACGGCAACTTACTGGATAGTGCAGAGTTACATCGAGGTACATGCATATGACTAGTTGCCGTGTCACGCGATTTTGCCCAATTTCGGATAGGCCATCAAAAAGGAAGTCTCTTGTTAATAAAGTCGTCCATGAACAAACATACGTGGTATTGATACATGTCACTTAATTTTAAGATTTCACAATGTTTGAATAAGGGATCCGTATGATTGTTATAACCCGCATTATTAATAATACGAATAGCTCTTTTCTGCAAAGACACAGTTTTCTGAAGGATTGATGAATTGGCGTTCCCCCAAATTAGTAAACCATATGAGATATATGGTTGTATGAGAGCCAGGTATAAAGTTTTCAGACTATTTTTGGTAGGAATTTCTTTACTTGTTTTATGCCATATATGGCCCGAGAAATCTTATTTTTCACGTAAATCAAATGATATTTCCATGAAAGAGTCTCGTCCAAAAAAAACCAAGAAATTTGGTGGTTTTCCCTTGGAATTGAGAACCAATTTGCTCTAAATGAGTACCACCAACTGAAATGTCCAAGATGTTAAAATCAAAATTTTTTGTACCAACTTTGAAAACCATATATTTTGTTTTGTTTTTATTTAGCGAGAGACCATTTGCACAAAACCATTGAAATAAGTTATTCATTTCTACATTTTCCCTTTGATATAAGGTGGAAATATCAGTATCACTAATGATTAAAGAAGTGTCGTCTGCAAAAGATAATATATGTGCATTTGTGGATTTTGATATATCATTAACATATATTAGGTATAGCAAAGGACCTAGGATAGATCCTTGTGGTACCCCACAGTTCATGAATTCAATATCTGACTTCGTTTTACCGATTTGAACATATTGTTTCCTATTCACAAGATAACTGGCAAACCATTTGTTGGCGATTCCCCTAATACCGTAGTAATTTAATTTATTTAATAATGTGTCTGTCTTTATAACATCAAATGCTTTTGAGAGGTCGCAGAAAATAGATAAGGTAACTTGCTTAGGAGTCGAATTATTAGCTATTGCACATTGATTTAATAAATGTATAATTGGGTGAATTGTTGAGTGTTTCTCACGAAAACCATACTGATGTTTGTAAAGAATATTATTACTATTGAGTAGATTATCATTACCGGATATACCCGCAGTGATGTCCATGCGAATAGAAACGATCAATATTATGTCAATGTTGTCTTAGACACACATAATCTGCTAAAAACATCCGTCTCTGAACCCAGAAAGATCCGTTGTTGTCTAAAGTGTTCAAATATATTATGAACGGTTGGCCTCAATTTCCACAGAATGATACAGAATTGAAACATTTTACCAATCGAAAACAAAAGTTTAGCACTCACAATGGAGTAATATTGTGGGGTAATCGAGCTGTAGTACTATCACACGATTATTCACAAGTACTTCAAGAACTACATTCTTCATACCCTGGTATTGTGAGAATGAAGGCTATCACAAGGAGCTTGTGTGGTGGCCAAATATCGACCGCAATATTGATTACATCGCCATAACGTGTTCATCATGGCAGAAGCAGCGTGATCGTGTACCCGGAGCACCATTACATCCATGGAACTGGCCAGACAAACCCTGGTCACGCATTCACATATACTATGCCGAACCTTTTTTAGGTCCCATATTCATTGTGATAATTGATGCACACTCTAAATGAATTGATGTCAGCAGCTTCAACTATACGACTATGTAGAAGAGTGTTTGCTACTCATGGTGTTCCAGTCTGCATTGGGTCTAATAATGGTGGCTCGTTTACTGGGGAAGAATTCAAGGTATTCACCAAGAGTAATGGCATCAAACACATTTACACTTCACCCTTCCACCCTTCTCTAAATGGTCTAGTTGAGAACGCAGTGAAACATTCAAACGAGGGATGAAGAAAATGCAGGGTGACGGTGATTTGGACACTTGTTTGTCAAGATTTATATTTAACTATGGTACGACACCCCATACCACAACTGGTGTATCTCCAGCAGAACTCTTGATGAATCGTAAACTCCATTTGTTATTAGATTTGTTGTCACCCAGTGTGGAAGATAAAGTGCAAGAAAATGAACAAAAACGTTACAATGATCTACATACCCGTGAACGTAGATTATGTATAGGTGATCAAGTTATGGTACAGGGCCTAGGAATGGGTCTCATTCTTCAACAACCTGGTCCATTGTCGTTCAAGACACGTTTGCGTGATGGACGGGTATTCCGTCGTCACCAGGATCACCTACATCTATGTGACATTTCTGATGACCATATTTCTGCAGGAGATCTATCCAGAGACAATGTAACAATTCCTATTGCAACTGACGTTCCCAGTGTTCAGTTCCCTAAGTCGACCACTCCTGTTCAATTAGAGAGGAAGGAGTGAAACAGAAATGACATTGAACTAATATGCCAGCTCCAACAGTTGTACAAGTGCCGTCAGTAGCAGAACAACCTCCACCAGTAAGACAATCGGTCCGAATGAGAAAACAGCCGACTTATATGAAATGGTCCCTTATGTAGTCAAATATGACCTTCATGTTAAGCATTACGTTTGAACCATATTTGGACTATGTTATTAAAAATCATTAGGTTATACTTTAATAATGTGTGACATGTCGAGTACATGATTTGTGTAATTAATGTGGAAAATTGGTGATCTTATAGTTTTACAGGATTATTGTAATATTTAGTTGGCCCAACTAAATATATATATATATATATATATATATATATATATATATATATTAACCTGAGCTCATTCTGGATTTGAACAGCTCAATAACCGTAGCTATATAAACTGTGCGATCCCGCGTCGCACCTAGTACTGAGAATACGGTGAAAAATGGAGTCATTTTATAGGTTCTCGGCACGTCAGGCAGCATAACAGTCTCGAATTGTACACGTGACAAACAACTTGTGTGACGTATTATAGTCCTACATATATGGTATTTTATCTGACGTTCAGTTTTTGTTATCTGGTGTACCACATGGTTCAGTTCTTGGTTATCACAATGTATACTGGTCCTCTTGGGATCATTGCACAGCGCTTTGGCGTTAAATATAACTTCCGTGCTGATGATATACAGCTGTATATATCTGGATCATGACAATGAGTTAAATTTATTCTCTTGCTTAAAGAATTTAGAGCACTGTATTGCTGATATTCAGCTAACTCAAACATCTTCTAAGATTAAATATTGATAAAACAAATATTCTCTATTTGGCATCAGCACATTATGTTTGGTGCATCTTTTATTACCCCTAATGTGTCAGTATACCATAGAGGGGTTATTTTTAACAAATGTATTACTATGTATGAACATGTCATATCAGTATGTCAAGATGCCTACTATTATCTTAAGAACATCTATTGTCTAAAAGCATTCTTGACACGACAAATACCGTGCCTGTATTACATCTCGAATAGACTATTGTAATTTCCTGTTATATGGCATATTTGATTTTATTTGAAAATATGATTACATCACCCCAATTCTTAGACAGCGTATACATTTCAAGATTTTACTTGCAAATCTATCAAAAAAGTCATCCAGCCAGATACTGTTACAGGTGGCTGTGTCTCGGCTC
Source organism: Paralvinella palmiformis (assembly GCA_025642065.1). Classification (NCBI taxonomy): domain Eukaryota; kingdom Metazoa; phylum Annelida; class Polychaeta; order Terebellida; family Alvinellidae; genus Paralvinella; species Paralvinella palmiformis. The sequence goes on from JAODUP010001603.1 coordinate 14,636, forward strand.
AAGTCATATGATGATTGCGCAAAGACTCGCTATGCCCCAAGGTCGTGATGAATGCGCGAACGCCCGAGTGTGGCATGGGTAGCATCATATCTTAGTGACAGTCTGGATGTACTTTACATAGGTAACTGTTGACATTTAAAAAAACAATTAAAGACACAGTTTGTTACTGGCTGATAGATGTTGCAATCTGATGATGTAATAAGTAGGACATTTCGCTACAAACTTCACAGATAAGGAATCTAAGTTTGAGGTTATCTGTATCTAGGATGTTTTATCCATTTAGATTTCAAATTGCTCATATCATTCACTGATCAGTAGTACCTTAGCCATATGAATCACCGGAGAGAAGGGTTGATGCCACTCACGCACTCACTCACTCACTCACTCACTGGGGAAAATGGAGTATTTGTTGCATTCTAGGGCATATTTTCGTCAAAACCAAAGTAACCGACTGGTTCTCTGGCGACGAGGGAGTGTAAAATAAACGCGAAGTATAGCGTTGGACATCAGCTGCTCTTGAGAACTAGAACTAAAGAGAATAATTTATTTTCAACTTTCGAGCAGAATAAATTGAATATTGAAATATTCACCCTCTGTGCTGGTACCTTGCCGTTGGTGTGGGTGGTTGTGTGTCTCAAGGAGTCTGGAAGCTATACCGGCGAGGGCTTAAGGCCATGCCATGTATAAACAAGCCGGGCAGGTCTCAGAAAAAAACCATCATTCGGTTCTCCAGGTTGGGAATTGGCCGTTGGGCCAACAATTAACCCCGTAAAAATAAACCCATTACGGAAACTATTACAACAATTACATTGTTGTTGTAGCTTTATGTCCCACTGGGGATGAAGAGGATAAGAAGAAGACTTTAAATATTTAGTAACCATCACGGTAGACTGTATTGGTTATTCAGATATGAATAAAATAAGCAAATTGGTTTACCGACGACGATTATTTATATTAGAACAATTTGTTTTTATCTTTTTGTGGTTGTCAGAGAACACAAATGATGGCTACAACGGTTTTTAATTGCTTTACATTCAGATATCTTCGTGATAACAATATGATTGTTGTGTTATTACCTCAGGTTGGTCATGGCATCATTTGAATATAACGTTCGTGCCACTGACCGAAAACTACAATGTAAAGAAACTGGAAGACTAGTTAGCAACATTTGAATGTTTTATTTGCGTTAGATATCAGTTGCCAATATTTGATACCATATTGTTAATTCTGTGTTTGCGGAAAATATTTTCCTTCAAATGAATTTTTTTTAAAAACATTTCAAAGGTCCACTCAAGTATATTAAAAAAAAACACGAAAATCTACTTAACGTTTTCTAAGCGTTTATACAAACATTTACGAAATATCGAATATAGCCAAGATTTTATACCACATCGATAATTTATAGTAATATTAAGGTATATTAATGGTTCGGAATTGAATATTTTGTGGTATGAAGTAAAGTTGTATTCTGACCTGATCTCTTTATCCAATTGTTGAATTCGCCTTATGTCAGTAATGAACCTACAACAACATTGTTTATTTTATCAATTTAATAGTGAAGTGATAATTAATTGGATGCTGCCTGTCGCCCGAATCACATGAGGGCATAAGGATCACGTTTCTAAACTTACCTATGATTTAAGCTGCAATATTCGAGTCTTGATGTAGTTTCCTGCATTTCAATTGGCTAAAATAACGGTTTAGTGGAAAGTGTGTAATGAAGAAGTTAGTCTTATTTTGTTTCAGGTAATTGTTTCACATGCCTCACGGTATGATGAGAAACCACATCACGTTAACTGTCTCACTTTTGATGATGAATCTTGCCATAGTGGACACCTTAAATAAATGTTGTTTCTGTCATCCAAACAAACTACCATTCACGCCTACTCTAAGTACTTCAAAGGAAGCCACATCTGTATTAACGTATCAAATTAGCTATCTTCGTCTATGGTTGATTATTTGGATGGAACTATTACGTTCTCTGTGTTTCTTTCCATCTATTTATCATCACGTTATCTTACACCAATAGCCGACGTCAAATATCGGATCAGAACGTCAGTGATCCATCTGAGCTGCATAGTATTTAGTTCCCTTCAATATCCAGACGTTTATATACAGTACGATGATAATGACACGATCTTGGACAACTAAGCTGTTTTGGCATCCTGACTTAAATAGCGACATTTAAGTGCAGGAACATTGTAGTTCTTTCTCACTTTCTTGGTGCCACTTTTCATCCTTGATGTACGTCACCGTGATTTTGAGGTAGATTTTGATTATAAGTAGACTAGTAGTTCCAATTTCCCTGTCTACATCTGTCAACATTGGCGATGTCAACAAGTAAATTATTGGGTTTTTAAACAAAACAATTTCTGTACGTCTTTGGAAGTGATATGTGAAACGGAGACGAATTATATCGGTACACATGGTCAAATAGGTATTGTGTATGAAATCTGCCAATTAAAATATTTATAATAAAATATGCCATACTTGATAATTTGGTTTGTTTTCTTATATACAGTTAGTCTTTCTTGGATAGTTGTAATATGTATTATGAATCAATTGAAAATAATCGACTTCGATCAATCTAAAGCAAAATATAAATCGACCGTGAAAAATGAAAAAAGTTAGTAATCTTAAAATGATCTGCTATCAGGTTACATGCTACATTATTCTAATTCGGCCAAATAAGTTAGGTGTATTACGTTAGGTGTAAAATAAATACCAAAATCATGAAAATCAAATGGTATGTTTTTACGTGCTTCCGCTTTTTGTACGTAGCCTGCATGTAGCCGCTTTCCTGTGGGCGTGACATATTTGTCGCGTACGAAAAGCGAATTAGCTGGTTCCCACAGGCTGATGAGTAGACCAGACACATGCTTAGGTATACGCACACATTTATCAATATGTGGAGGTATGGAACATTTTATTTTTAGATTAATGTATTTATAGTTCTATTTGTATTTAGATTTATGTTTAGACATGTTTAGACTCTGTGCCTGTTGCCTCTTACTATGTACCCTAAAACACACACACACGCACACGCACACACAGTCATACTAACTTATGAAGATTTTGTTATAAAGTAAATCCCTAATATAGGAGGAACCCATGTTGACATTATTGTAATATATTTGAAGAAGACTGCAGAACATGACAAGAGAAACACAAGAAACAATAGTACCAAATCATATCACGTTTACCATGTAATATATATATATATATATATATATATATATATATATATATATATATATATATATATTGTGTATCAAATAATTGCCTCATGGGTAGACCGTGAGACTATTAACCTATGGCAATGGTCATTCTCTGAGGGAGATCGCAGGTACGCGCGTCGGCGTGGGTCTATTGCAGGAGGAGGTTTCCATCCAACCAGCCAACTGGCAAGGTTTTCTCCATCGAATGTACCATATATTCTAAATTCTAAATTTATTTAGAATTAGTCTCCGTGGGGAAGCTATAATTTACAGACTATATGCGTCTCCCTCATTTGAGTTTGCCAGCCAATACATAACTGCCATTTCGGCTATATATATATATATATATATATATATATATATATATATATATATATATATATATATATATGGATAAATCTATATGTAGATGCCTGGCTACGGCGCAGAGTACAATGTGCCTTTAACCATTGGAACCCAAAAGAGAAATTGACCGGCTCCCAGTTCCAGCCCAGTCAGTATTATGGGTAATACGGCCCTATATTGATCATTTGTAATAGTCTACTTAAAGGTCTTAAAAAAGACCAACGTATTAATTGTGTTTATCAGCTATTCTATGGCAAGCTCCATGGTAGTTCCTCCCAGTTTTTAATAAGGAATTAATAGGTTGTATATTTAGTTCGCATAAGACATCGTATTATGTTTGAAAAGCCCACAAATCACTTTACTAGTTCATTACCTGAATGTGATGTGTATTACTCAAAACAAATTTCAATTTTTAATGGAATCATATCTAACTATAGGAAGTATGATCACTTTGTCAAGATTCATATAGTCTCGGTGAATATATATCTTATTATCTCCCCTCCCTTCATAAGCATACAACATATAAATGCGAACTTTCAGGTTATAGAGGAAAATAATAAAGACATAATAACAAAATCTTGAAACGGGTGATATTTGGAAGAATTTAAGTATGTTAGGACTATATATTATGTCGCTTCTTCTTATTTGTAATTAAAATCTTCTTCTTATTACTGAAATGAAAAAGTAAATGAGGTATTCGTTACACCAAGAACGACTCTCTGATACCAAATCAGACTAATAAATGATAAATATAATTAGTAGTTTATTTGCGGTTGTACTTAGAATATATTTAGTTTTACTCTTTTTACTAATATTGTTGTTATTGTTGTTATTGTTGTTATTGTTGTTATTGTTGTTATTGCTGTTGTTGAGATTTTTATGGCTGACACTATTACTTACACTACTACTACTACTACTGCTGCTCCTGCTAAAACTACCATAATTGGTGCTACTGTTGCTTTTGCTACTAGTAGTACAACTAATGCAGTACTACTAATACTACTTCTACAACTACTACTACGAATACTAGCACTACTACTACTACTACTACTACTACTACTACTACTAATAATAATAATAATAATAATAATAACAATAATAATAACAATAATAATAACAATAATAATAACAATAATAATAACAATAATAATAACAATAATAATAACAATAATAATAACAATAATAATAACAATAATAATAACAATAATAATAACAATAATGTAGGTTTATTAAAGTACCTTTAAATAAAGCTCTACTCTATAATTACAAATACAAATTTATTTACATTAAATAATTTGGCTAATTTAAATAAAAGACAACAATTATCAGGTATATTATATTTGATGAAATTATATAACACATATTTTACTACACAATAATAGTAAATATTTATATTCGGAAGTATTGTCAATGTATTGTTAACGTAACTGCAATATATGTAATACATCATCATGTATCGCAGCCTTAACAATCGATATCACATTACAAGCATAATAAACACTATACGACATATCCGACAATTTGGGTTTAATGCTTCAATTTGAACTGTCTCTTCTTCTCGTAGTATGTTTACTAAATACAAATCCAAGGTAGAACAATTAGGAAAGAAATACCTGAACAAGTATTGTAACATATTCTGATAGATACCCCATATACAGACATCTAAACATAACGCTAATATGATGATTATATTTTAATAACACATTTTTGTCTCGTGGTCAGTATACCTGTGCTACATATATATTTTTATCACATTAATTGGGTAGCATCATGATGCGGATCAACTTGGGTGCAACTTGGTACAACTTGGGTGCTTGGGAGTTACGAGCTAGGATAAAATAGTTCCAGATTAGTTCGTCGTACCGCAATTGATATATCACGGTGATCCACCACGAGTAAGGTCTACGTCTAATCAATTACTTTCCCTACGGTGCAGGCACTTGGCCATAGGTCTCAGTTGCAACTAAATTCCATAACACTCTAAATGGCATACATTATAATCCACTGTAACATCCATATTTCACGGGCGCCTCCGTGGTCTAGCGTTTTGATATTTCCTAAAATTGAAACATATCTCATGTGTCAATGGAATTGTTATGACACATTCCGGTTAGAACAAAGTAGCATATCTCTGTTAATGGAGCCAATGGTAACGCCCCTGAAGATCGTAGATTAACCTTAATTGACTCTGCTTCATTTGAATTATACATTGTGACATAAACTTCTACACATAAAATTCTACACACATAAAAATAAAGATGTCATGATGGGACGTTGGCGAACCAACAGAGATTACATTTGAGTATGGCTGTCATGTTGCTGCTGATACTGCTGCTACTACTACTACTACGTTTTAGCTGCTACAAATATTTGGGCATTCGACATAATAAAGTATCATAGAGGAACCGTAGTTCTCCAATCTCTGTACCATCTGACTGTCGAGGTAAAAGAAGTTGTTTGGTGTATGTCGGGAGGAAAATGTCTTATTTTAAATTATTTTCGGGTCTAGTTTGTTTGGATATGGTTTTCTAATAAACTTATTTTCGGAATACTTGCAGCAGCAGCAACAGCCACAGCAGCAGCAATAATAATAATAATAATAATAATAATAATGTATAATGTCAGCGTGAATCAGTTAAAGGGCAAACCCTTTCTACGTTCATCTTAATAGGTTTAATTTAGTGTCAAAAAGAACTTTCAAATTTGCGGGAAACGTTTCAGATCGAATTACATGGAATTGAGTAAACATTAAAACAATATAGTTGTATAAGTAAGTGACTTATCAATTGCCATATAGATAGGTATCCGTAGCTCAGATGACCGATTGATACATGTACTGGCGAATATAAACATGGTTTTGAAAACATTAAATCAATCTCGTGTTAAATTAAACAATATCGTATAGTTACAACACTTTGTGAATAATTCCTTATTCATTCATTCATACATCAATAATCGAATCTTACTGAAAAACACGGAGATCAAAAATTAATAATTCAGAGAATGTTCTATGAAATTGGAGGCGTCAAAAATGATTAAACTGGAATAGTTAATCCCCGTGAAAGAATTGTATCTATCTTATGGCCAAGTGACAGAGAAGTTTTTCGGTAGATAGGAATGGCTACAATCCTACAATGCAGAGATACCAAAGTTGATCACGAGAATGCATAGATCAGATGGTGTTTCCTGATAATGAAAGGAACAATTGGATTTACAGGATAACAAGTTTGTCTTTGGTTATATAACCCACTTCAATCAACGATTTCTTTAAACAAATCTGATACTATCATCTACTACTACAAGGTAATGTCGTTCATTCCAATATATTTTCTAATAATTACTTAACAACTAAACTCACTAGAACACTATATTACCTCTTTGCTTGTCTGTACTCAGTATTTTTATAGCTGACTACGTTGTGTGCTTCCCCCCAGGTGAGTGTGAGGAGATGATGGCGAGAGTTAGCTCTCTCTATGAAAATAATTTTCACATTTTGTAATTTTATTTCTATACAAAGGGACATCCATCGCTATAACAGCTAGGTGTGTTTGTCCAGTTCTGAGGCCTACATGCCTAATTGAGTGTTTATTGAATCTATATCTCCTTCATAAGTAAATTTCTTCATCTTCTCCCCGAATAATCTTTAAGGCTAAGAAATGCTAATCTGAAGGAAACTACTTGTTATAGATGAGTTTTATTGCTGGTTATATTGTCCCTGCTGTAGTTTGGTGGCTGCGATATCAGTTTGTTCAATTTAATAGGCCGTATGACATGTAATATTTCTTAACTTCATAAATACAATCCATTTTTAATGTTTAGTTAACTTTTTTTATAAATAGGAACAATGACTGTATTCTGCTAGTCGAATACTGAAACTTATACGACATGTGAAACGAGAAACGTATTACTGTAATTACAGATATGTTCGCGTGTTCTTAATTTAGCGAAATCTCCACCCATTAACCAATTCGCGGAGCTTTATATTCACGCATGGTCATTAGACTTCTTGTGATTGGACGGAATTGTAATTGTAACAGCCAATCATAGCATTAGTTAGGGAAGGGACGATTTGATTTTTTAATTTTCGATTCGATTTTCGATATTTAGTCCACAGTTCGATTTATTCACGATACATTACTCAAGCATGCTGTTGATCACACATACTTTTCCATAAATTAATTTAAAAAAGTTTAAAGCAGCAACTTAATTTTTAATAAACACCTATTGTAATTGTAAATGAATTCATGATAAAACAAATGATAAGACTAAGAAAACTAAAATACTTTTTTGGTAATATTCAATGTGGTAAATTGGGTGAATTTGGGATGATCTGTCACCTGACGCCATGTGTTTTCAATGCATTATGGGGATTATTGCGTCAATGTTTAAGTACTTGATGTTTAACCAGGATGGGTATATAAGGTAAACATTCACATAGGTTCACTATTGATAGTTATATTATGTTGAATACATATCAGAAGAAATGTTTGACTATTTTTTAAATCACGATTGTTTTGCAACCTTAGTTACAAGTATTAACTTTACTTTAGGAACATATACCTAACTTAATAATTTTAGTTATTAGTTAGACCCACATATGAAATAAAGAACTTTAGAGGATATTTCCAGTTCCACTTCCCGAAGAACCAGCAACGTAGACAGCGTAGACAGCGTAGACAGCGTAGACAGCGTAGACAGCGTAGCGTGAGTTCTAAAGTTAGTAGAGAAAATATTTAATACGGGTAAGCTATCGACGGCTCCTAACTACCCATTCGCCCTATTTAATTAATTGGCAACTCATAAAAGTTGTAGGCTCTATCTTGCATGCCTCATACTTTGGCTCCAGAACATGTAGGAGCTCTGTAAGTTCTTTCTTCTCCACCATTGTGTATGGTCTCAGATCTGTCGTTATGAATTTCCCGATTTTAGTTTACGATGGCAGTCGATCGTGGAGAGTTGAACTACGTCTTTTATTTAACATGTAATGTTTCTTTCAAACTATGTTGCTTTGCTACGGGATGGGAAAGTGGCGTGCTTTCACTGTCAGCTAGACGTGTAGATGAAACAAAAACTCGCAAAATCGAAGACGAAGTTGACGAATATCCTGGTTTAAAAGTAAATGTTTAAAATATTTCAAATAAACCTAAAGCTGAAATGACGATAAGAGTCCAGAACAGGGCAGAACATGAATAAAGTAAATGTTTTGTTTTTCATCCAGGAATTTAATTTCCCTTTATGTTGTCTAAATTGACAAGTACTGAAGTACTTTCTTTGTTTGAACTGCAGTCGGTGGACATGCAGTAACTCAAACACAACGCGATGCCAATTTTATCCTTATTCTATATAAAATATCGAGTAAATTGAATCAAAGTATTCTGGGCTACAAAACTACAATTTAAAACTATAACTAACTAAAATCAAGTAATATTAACAGTAATAATATGTATATCCCCCAAACGTTGTCTTTCAGAATTAGAAACTTTAATAAGTTTCTTTCCGCAGACATAAGAGGAGTTATTTATAAACCTGCAGTTTATATTAAATCATTGTATTTCAGTATTATCAACAACTTACTAAGTTTAATAAAAACAAGTTATAATGGGACCTTGGTAACATGTCTCTAACATAAGCTGAAGGCGGTGAGAAAAACCTAGAATCGGAATCTGAAGGCTGCGTCAGTGACTATCGGGATTAGTAGATCTTATTTCCAGCCAGGGGATAACATAATGACCTTTAAGTTATTAGCCAATTATATCTAAACTCATTAAGAAGGTTTGCTATCTCAAATTTCCTTGCACAACAACGCATTGCCTTCTTTCATTATTCTGCATACCGACAACTCGACAATATACAACTAGAGCTCATAACTAACAAGAATGACATTGGACGTGGAGTGTATACACGTAAACATGATCTAATTGTCATGTTTTATCAATGTGCACAGTTTGTCGCTGCATATCCTGATTATTTATTTATGACCACCATAATGTTTACGATCTTACTAAAATTACAGAAGTTTGATAATGTAGCCGCCTACGTCATCGTCATCTGTGAATTCTTGTATCACTTATACTATGCCATTGTTCGATATGGAAATAAGTATACTTTTTCAATGTATATGCACTCAAAAAATATTCACTCAAACGAGAGGGTGACGATGACGTCACAGACCAATCTTAATTTATGTTAGACAACCACCTCCAGCGGAATGCACGAAGATAAATATCAGGACGTGTTTTTATCCCGGAAACAAGGCCAATAAAAAGGGCGATGCCTGTTTCTGGTGAGAGTGACAAAATCATTGGCAATATCATCCTCTACCAAAACATAAATACAATGGTAGCTTGCAATCTAATAACATATTCTAACAAAGATATGATCTCTGAAACCCTGTTGGATAAGTAAGACGTAATAGCCAGCCTTGGGTCCCACTCCCAATTAATTCTCCTCAAGTTAGAAAATGTCAACAGTTTTCTGTATCCCTATTAAATAACAAAAGCCTGATGACCTCGTGATGGTACGATGACCCCTGTGGTACAGCTGGTAGCGAATTGGCTCACAGAGTTCATAATTCAACGAACGGGTTTAATTGCTGCCCGTGTTTATAACGAATTAATCCATCAGCAAAACAATGGTGTAAAATATCATTTGAGATAGACAGTCATATGAAACCTTATTTGAGATAGAAAGTCGTGTAAAACATCATTTGAGTTAGACAGTCGTATACAAGATCATTTGAGATAGATAATCGTGGAAAACATCATTTGAGATAAACAGCCGTGTCAAACATCATTTGAGATAAACAGTCATATGAAACCTTATTTGAGATAGAAAGTCGTGTAAAACATCATTTGAGTTAGACAGTCGTATACAAGATCATTTGAGATAGATAATCGTGGAAAACATCATTTGAGATAAACAGCCGTGTCAAACATCATTTGAGATAAACAGTCATATGAAATCTTATTTGAGATAGAAAGTCGTATAAAACATAATTTGAGATAGACAGTCGTATAAATCATCATTTGAGATAGACAGTCGTGTCAAACATCATTTGAGATAGACAATCATGAAAAACATCATTAGAGATAGACAGTCGTGTAAGACATCATTTGAGATAGACAGTCGTGTAAAAATCCTTTGAGAAAGACAGTCGTGTAAAACATCATTTGAGATAGACAGTCGTATACAACATCATTTGAGATAGACAGTCGTATAAATCATCATTTGAGATAGACAGTCGTATAAAAGATCAGTTGAGATAGACAGTCGTATAAATCATCATTTGAGATAGACAGTCGTGTCAAACATCATTTGAGATACATACCTAGTGTAAGCCCACAATAGGTAATCATATTTGGGGTAATATGATACATCACTGTTCACAATAATTGTTCAGAAATAGTGCATTAATTATTGCTCTATACTGTAGAGCTATAATTACCGGATAATCGAAACCATGCGGTGATTATTTATGTAGGATGAGTTATCTATTAGTTGGCGCCTCTACGTTACTACGTTACTAGTATACACGCTAAAAGATAAATTACACACTATTCTATACGCTGTATTATTTTTCATAGCCATAACAATATAGAGGTTTGTAATATAGGTCATACAGCAAAAACAGGGGTCACGCAGGATAATAAAATTAATGGTGTCAATGGTAGATTTATTGTTGCCTTCGTAATGATTTTGATGACTAATCGGTTTTAGAGCATCATCTTTACTGATATGATTATTATATAAAGTTAAAACGTTTGTTAATATAGTTATACTGTGTATGAGTTGGTCAGTTTTATCTACGTGTTATACATTTATTATTATTATAATCATCATCATCATCATCATTGTGAGAAACAGGCATCCATACAATGATATTATTGTTGTAGCGACAAAGGATGTTGTGCACAATTTCAGACAGTAGACGTAGGACGTTGTGTAGCCATGTTAATACTTTTATTCAGAAGTACAGAAGCGTAGAAACAATTAACTAAAAATAAAATAATAACAAATTACTAAATTATTCATTACTCAAGAAACATTACATTTAATTATGTTTGGCCTAAGATCATTCACTCTCAATTAAACAATTAAACAATTAAAATAACAAGTACAACATTTCAGTAAATACCAGTAGATTCAAGTACATGTTACACCAAAATAATATGCAGTATTACTTACTCCAGTTCAATATTCATATTCAAAATTCAACTGCCCTTAATATCCGTCATATTCCACTCCATATCTATAACTATCCTATACAGCCACTTTATCATTATGATACCAAGTGTCAGAAACATATAAATTTACTACCAACACAGAATTAATACTAGCATGACTCTCACATACAGCCCAAATTATACAGTAAATACAGTTTCACTTTGCAGTCAAAATACGGACCAATAAAACTGGGTTTGGGGAATATAATTTGGGCATTTTAAACCTTACATATCACAGAATATAAAATAGATATAGTACTAACCATAATAAGAGCCATTGTCCATGAAAAATAAAGGAAATATCAGCACAACATAACATGTCACCACAGAGGCTTGTTCAAAAGTAATGCCATACAGACAGGGTAATCAAGAGGTGGGGCAAACAAATCACACACACAAACATATGCAGTGTCGCCAGGGCACACATAGAGTGTTGGCCAAAAGAAATGAACAAGTTTGTTCTAATTGTGAAAAACTATAAATATTTATATGTATAAACAAAACTTATTATAATAACAGCATTTGACGTCTACAATTATATTTGTTGCGATTTATTGGCGTTTGCTTATTTTCTACATCTTTTCACTGGTAAATACTTCCATTTAATATGGTACACTGTTTACCAGTTCTTTATAGCCATTTGACATAACATGTTTCCATTAATCGTGTACTTATTATTATTATTACAGTGATTGTGAGTACGTGTAATTATTGTTATTATTACAGTGATTGTGAGTACGTGTAATTATTATTATTATTACAGTGATTGTGAGTACGTGTAATTATTATTAATTGTTTGTGAGTTGTATTTTTTAACAGTTGGGAGTACGTTTTTTGTTAATTTGTAATCGTGTAATTATTATTATTATTACAGTGATTGTGAGTACGTGTAATTATTATTATTATTACAGTGATTGTGAGTACGTGTAATTATTGTTATTATTACAGTGATTGTGAGTACGTGTAATTATTATTATTATTACAGTGATTGTGAGTACGTGTAATTATTATTATTATTACAGTGATTGTGAGTACGTGTAATTATTATTATTATTACGTGATTTAGTACGTGTAATTATCATTATTATTACAGTGATTGTGAGTACGTGTAATTATTATTATTATTACAGTGATTGTGAGTACGTGTAATTATTATTATTATTACAGTGATTGTGAGTACGTGTAATTATTATTATTATTACAGTGATTGTGAGTACGTGTAATTATTTTATTATTACAGTGATTGTGAGTACGTGTAATTATTATTATTATTACAGTGATTGTGAGTACGTGTAATTATTATTATTATTACAGTGATTGTGAGTACGTGTAATTATTATTATTATTACAGTGATTGTGAGTACTTCTCTTTAATTAATATTCTTATTGTTTGAATGTACCCAAACAGACGACAAAATATAATAATATAAAAGATTAATGTTAAATGTTATTAAAACACAAATAACAAGTAAACATATTGTCATGTTATTAGTCTTCTCAATCCTTGCCTATAACTAACATATATAATTATAATAATCAAATTTCACTTTATTGTATATATTTCACGTAAAGATACCTTTTGATTGTTGTCCAAAGATAGCGTAATTTAACCACTTTGTTACTTAATGAAGTACTTTGCTGATTACAATCTTGTTTTGAATTGATTTAGATTCATAATTGTTTTCCTATTTACGGTATCTCAACCGAATATGTTTATATTTGTCAAAACATGCTATTATGATTTGTTTATTTCACAAAATAGATTTACATTTATACCCGAATTAATTAAATATAAAAGAAAATAGCTGATATATGTTTTTAAAGTGCTCTGCAGCCTTTTAGCTATGAAGGTTAGCGTAGAGAAGGATCAATATGACGGTCAGCTTTGTATTGGGTATTTATATAATTAGTTATATTATGTGTTATTAAGGAATCATATAAATAAATAAACTTGTTATTTGTATATTGTACACATAATCCACAAACATTCCATTATGCGGGGGTTCCTAGTCCTGTTCAATAAGGACTGATTTCTCGTGACGTAGATGGACGGAGAAAATTAATTATTGAAAACGAAATCGTGTATGAGACCAAATCATGTCTCTGATGCCAAATGTTACTGACACGTTATGGCAAAACAAACTACACCCAAATGTTCTTTAAACATCTTTCTGCTAGTTAAGAATATCTTAAGGTTCATATATTTATAGATAAGGACTTCTATTTACTACCAGAAATTGAGGAAATTGGAAAACCTCTTTTACAAACTAGTTAATGACTTTTAACAATGCTGACACTATGTCGCCATAATTTGCTTTATATTTATTGTTAATTCAGCCCCCAAAAGGTGAGTAATAAAATGGCACATCCTAAATAATAAAATACATCCCAGTCTGAACCACAGCATAAACAAGATAAATGACAAGTAAAAACAATACGTAGCTTAAGATAACAAAGAGTAAATGAAAGAAGATGGACTAGAATCTAAAATGGCATCAGCAACATATTAATTATCATAGAGTCATTAAAATATAACATCTGTCCTACATTATCAACTAGTCCATCATCATAGAGTCATTAAAATATAACATCTGTCCTACATTATCAACTAGTCCATCATCATAGAGTCATTAAAATATAACATCTGTCCTACATTATCAACTAGTCCATCATCATAGAGTCATTAAAATATAACATTTGTCGTACATTATCAACTAGTCCATCATCATAGAGTCATTAAAATATAACATCTGTCGTACATTATCAACTAGTCCATCATCATAGAGTCATTAAAATATAACATCTGTCGTACATTATCAACTAGTCCATCATCATAGAGTCATTAAAATATAACATCTGTCCTACATTATCAACTAGTCCATCATCATAGAGTCATTAAAATATAACATCTGTCCTAGATTATCAACTAGTCCATCATCATAGAGTCATTAAAATATAACATCTGTCGTACATTATCAACTAGTCCATCATCACAGAGTCATTAAAATATAACATTTGTCCTAGATTATCAACTAGTCCATCATCATAGAGTCATTAAAATATAACATCTGTCGTACATTGTCAACTAGTCCATCATCATAGAGTCATTAAAATATAACATTTGTCGTACATTATCAACTAGTCCATCATCATAGAGTCATTAAAATATAACATCTGTCCTACATTATCAACTAGTCCATCATCATAGAGTCATTAAAATATAACATCTGTCCTACATTATCAACTAGTCCATCATCATAGAGTCATTAAAATATAACATCTGTCCTAGATTATCAACTAGTCCATCATCATAGAGTCATTAAAATATAACATCTGTCGTACATTATCAACTAGTCCATCATCATATAGTCATTAAAATATAACATCTGTCGTACATTATCAACCATTCGATTATCATTGAAACTGTGTTTCATCTTAAATAGACATTGTCTGGCGTATTTTTATCTATGGTATATTTAAGACATAAAATATCCTTCTGCGCACATATGGACTTCACTTTTGTCAGCAAATCAAATCAACATGACATTTCATATGACCAGAAATAGTCATATTCAGTATTTGTGAATAAAATGTTTTGATCTGGAAGTGTCTTTAAAGAATTACAGAATAGCATCCAAACTGATCGTGTGTATTCTCATGGCACCAAGTAAATGAGTGATATGATTGAATTTGCTAATACCGATAGCTGCCTTTAATAGTTTGAATTGTGCCTTATATATGGAATCACATTACGAGTCACATTTATGGACTATAAACCACTGGTCAGTCCAGGGAGTAATGCGGAGTTACAAATATATATCACAGTGTGTGTGTGTGTGTGCCACTAGAATAAAACCCAGTCCCTTCTAGGCAATATAATGATTTTATGCCTGCAGCTACTCAGTTGTCAATATGAGCTTTATCAATATAATCCCCAAGTAATTAACACTATCAGTTTCCATGAGATATGTGTTTTGTAAATCTCAGTCCACTTGATTCAATATATGATGTTGAGACGTTTGTTAAAATTTGAAGTCCACTAGCCGTAAGACTGGTTAACCGGATATCCTCTGCATACCAAAATACATTAAATATGGACCCTTTAATGCTAAGTCCTCCGAATGTTTTGGTTTGGTTAAAATGTCAATCATATCATACGATAAGATAGATAAGATAAAATGTATTTAAATACAATACGAATGATTAGCTGAAAGCTATTAACCGAATGATCATGTATGATGACAGATGAAAATACATGATGTCAATAATGACAGATGATTACATGTTATATGATATACGATTTTGTGTTTTAAAACATAGATTATAATGGGCAATGCATGAAATTAAAACAAGAATACGTTGGACCATTCCTTAACATAATAAATCTTCTAAACGCCTTTATATTAATATATTGTTTCGTTTAATTATTATGTATATTCCATAACTTTGCACCAGTATAAGAGGTAGAGATTTTATTATACTTAATAATATTAAATTTTGGTATAACAAAATTCATAGAATTTCTCATATCACAGGGTGAATCATGCACCACAAACATTTCAGGTATATATTTTAGTCACAGCATATTTACAATCTTATACAGATCCAGTAGGTTCAGCTTAATTTTGTGTATAACAATAGTGATCTATTCCCTTTTCTCGTAACTCGGCATAAGAAGAAACATATTCATTATATATATATAGCAAAGAACTCGCTTCTGAATACTTTCATATCTGCCATACTATAACAGTGCCACAGAGCTCGGTAAAAATTGAAATGTAATAAAATGAAACACTCAAATAGAATATTCTTATCATCAACACGCCCAAGAGCATTTAATTGGTGACCTACTTTTCTACTTTTCTACTTTTCTCTTATATGCTTAGTTTTATAAATCATTTACATTTGTATACCTGTGAGTGGTTGTGTATGTAGAGGCATTGCTTTGTCCGGGGGCCTATAATGCTGTTAAGAGTACTGTGTTTCGGCATATAATGGTCATGAAAATACCAATGATCCCCTCTTCAAATAAACATTAATGTTTGAGTGATACAGCCATGTTGATTCTACGCTTTTCTATAAATCCAAATTGTAGATCATAAAATGTATGATCCCCGGATTCCTCCAATATGAATATTTCTGACAATTTAGAGACCGTTTACGATATCGTCACGGGACG
Source organism: Paralvinella palmiformis (assembly GCA_025642065.1). NCBI lineage: Eukaryota > Metazoa > Annelida > Polychaeta > Terebellida > Alvinellidae > Paralvinella > Paralvinella palmiformis. The sequence continues at coordinate 31,600 of JAODUP010001603.1, forward strand.
ATAATATTTAAGAATTCCAGGATAAATATTATATTTTTTTAATAGTGGAATTAGTAATCCTCTCTTGTAAATTTCCGGATCGATGCCAAATGTAATACAAGCAGAGGTCATGTCCTTATTGGGACATTGGTGATACACATTGTATTATCTTATTTAGCTCACTGAGGTTTGGCGAATTAACAATTGTCTACGAGACGAAGGGCAATATGTTTCCTAAGAAGACAGTTTTTGGTGTCTAGTCCAATCGATAAATATATTTATGGTTTTACCGTGTACTACCTTCTTTCTTACACCGTGCCACTCTCTATGTCAGTGTACTTCACCGTGAGACTAGTATCAACATCAGAAAAATGAACAAGAAACCTCAAGAGATGTCAAATAAGGCCAAAGAAAGAAATGATTTGACCTTCTCATTGGTCATTGTCGTTGTTGTTTTCATCCTATGTCAGCTGTCAAATCCCTTACGCCGTCTTCTCTACGTCATCTACGGACCTTATCATATCGGATGTGGTACTGTGTACTTCTACTTCGGCAGCGTCTCTGTTATGTTAGTCAATTTTAATTCTGCTTGTAATTTCTTTATTTTCTGTCTTTGTAGTCCGGGATTTCGTCGAAAATTAAACCAGATGTTTTCTAGGAGCGGACGAGTAGAACCAATCGGATTGTCTGCTACCGTTAACAACTCTGACGGTATATCAACAATAAATGAGATTCCAAATTAAAGTAAAATATTTTCAGTTCTCAATAATAGCATGAATAATTAAAACTAGAACACTTTAAACAACCTTTATTAAATAATATATGACTCAGTTATTATACTTTATGTTTTACGATTAATTTACTCGTATTGAAATATTCATTCTTATTTATCATCAATTCTTCCTTGTTAATATGATCTGCATTTCAATTACGTGCATTATCTTCAGACTACTGACCGATATAGGTATTAACAAGTTATATATATATATATATATATATATATATATATATATATATCTGTGTGTGTGTGTGTCTATATCTCTTACCTGTCATATATATGTTATATTTACTAAGATTTATTGCTTTCCTTTGTGTTTTTCCTCTCACTTTATACGGATACAAATCCATGTTGCTGTGTTGTTTTATACATAATGGTGTTCATGAATATTTAGTCAGTAGAATCTTGATGGAATATTTTCTTTATATTGATATTTGCAATTCATATATGAACTAATTATAAAGACTTTATCTGGGTAAAGTATTCATTAATAACAGCATATCTTTGTGTATAATTAATGTAAAGTTACTATACTGAATCGCTTATTAATAGATACTTATGTTTCATTTTCTAACTGGCACATTGGACGGCAATCAACGGGTAGGAAACTATTCGAAATGTTTTCTGTATTGCATTAAATTAGAATGCCTAGGAAACAAAAATTAAGGATTTAAGTGCCATTGATAAACAGTTTTAATCGCATATACAGTATAAAGTTATATAAACAAATGTTTCTATCAATATCCTTGCACTAAGACATCTAGGACTTATTCTTGGCGAACTATTCAACTCCATAGAGAATTATGTATTCATCTGCAAACGTACAGAAAGAAGATCGTTTATCTAGCTGAGAGGTATTAAAAGATAGCTACTATATGTTTGTAGGTATTAACAAAACAAAATCTTATTTGAAATGGAACGCTTTTATTATAATATATATTGAAATGATATTGCATAGACATTTACGGACACAATGGGAAAAGATAAATGGAATCATACTGCACAACCATTATATCTATGTAAATAAACAAATTTAAATAAACTTATCCTGGTCCAGAAAACTAGAACAGTTACACAGGATGATTAAAGTATGTAATGATGATTGCCTAACTTGGTAAACCGATTAGTTTACGAACATTAAAACATTTGACGCTCATTCTTTCAGCATATATTTATTTTATATGAGCATTAATTTAAATTAAATGTTATAATTATGGGGTGCCTTTAATTATTTTATATGACATACTTCGAATGATGAGACTGGCTAAGTTAACATATATATCTAGAGCTATAAATAGTATTACTATTACAATTTACTACTAATGCTGTTGTTCTTGATGATGATGATGATCATCATCATCATCATATTTTGGTGATAGTGAACTTACATAAACAATTTGAAAAACATGTGTTGTTATTTACGTTTGATCATTTTGTTTTATTTTTCACGCATCACAGACAGTTGAATTTATTGTTCTATACTATTAAATTTTTACTTATACATTAGTTTTATTATCATCAGTCATTTGACTTCTTAATATTTTATTATCATATTTAAAGCAATATTTCCTCTACGATTTCGGGACAATGTATGATATAAATTCTCGCAAAATGTCGAACTATAATATCACTCTAAACATAATATAATATTATTTCCATACAGTATTGTGTGCATTTTCACACAATCCAATCATCTACTTAACCTCCAATCCATGAGTTCGTCCATCCATATATACATCCATCTATTAATATAACCATTCATCCATCCACCCATCTACTCATCCATCAATGTACATCTGATTTTAATTATTCGTAAACACCCAAAACAATAAAAGATATATTCAAACTTAATCTATGAGGCTAACTAATATAATAATCTCTGCATTAGGTTTTGGACGATCCTTATTAAATGGTAGTAAATGCTAATACTTAGAACTCATTATAACCAGAGAATTCGGATGGAATACAGACACGGGCAGCCTTAAATGGTAGTATTTTCTTAATACGGAGAATGGTATTGCTAATTGTTTCATTGTGACAAACTTTCACTTCACGCTGAGAATATTGGGAGTGAAGTAGCTTCTATCTGTGCACGTAGGAAGATTGGAATAAATCATTTCAGTCATAACATTTAGCATATTTATAATTCCGAAGTAAACATTAAGTTGTATTGATGAACCAGTATTTAGTTTTTTAAGTTTTCTTATTTTATCAAGAACCGTCCTACAAGGCCCACATCAAGGGTGTGCGGAAGATTGATATATACAACCTATTCCGGATACGGCAAATGGACTGTTTTACAAGATACCTGACACGGACATAAAGAAACTGCAAAGGCTGCAGAATGCTGCAGCCAAGTTGGTATTACGGAAAGGAAAATATCACAGCCATACATCCTGTCTGCAGGACCTTCACTGGCTACTGGTTAAACTACGAGTTCAGATGAAAATCATACTAACTGTCCACAAATGTATGCTAGGAAATGCTCCAACTTATCTAATTAATAAAACAAAAGTAAAGACGAGTTGATGTACATAAAGGTCGACAACTGGAACGTCTAACGTGGAGGTTCTTTCTACCAAAATATCCTTCAGCTTTAGTAGACCTGAACTATGGAATGAACTACCGACCAATATCAGAAATATCCAATTAACTCCAGTCTTTAAAAAAGCTTTCAAAACTCACCTTTAGGACAATTCTAATGTTTAAATTTAATATTTCGCATATATCCAGACTGTGATGCGCTTTTGATAGCTAACTGGCTCTCAAATGTGCTATATTGAATTTATTATATATATATATATATATATATATATATATATATATATATATTTATATATATAGACAGACAGAAAACAGACAGACAGACAGACATATAGATGTATAGACAGATAGATAGATAGATAAATAGATAGATCGGTCTTTTTCCTACCAAAGGTTTGGTCCAAATGCTATCTTCACTGGTCTTTTTGCTACATTTTGTTGTCACTTTCCTACATTTCTGGTCCTTTTGCTGCATTTGCCCAAAATCTGGTGCTAATGCTACAACAACTTAGACTTTTCTGCGTGGTCCAAATGTGAAACGTTTAACTCTCTATTGGTCTTTTTGAAACACGTCACCACTATCTATATGGTCCTCAAGGTACTGATATATCGTAGATTGATAGCTTATAGATAGTTGAATTGTTTCGTGTCCTGCCTGTACTGCAATCGTAAATTTGTGTTCCACTTTGTTGGATCCACAAGGTGGGGGCTGCTGCATAGCCACTTGGTTTGTATTGAACCTTGTATCAAACCTAATATTAAATTGTTTTCTTTGAAATATTTGCAATTCCCTTAAAGGATGTATACCTAGTGGCGTATCTAGGCTGAGGGACTCATTAAGAATTATATTTTGGAACATATGCCAGACGCACCTCTGGTTTCACCTATGCATACCACTGGTGTAAACAATTACATTGTGTATGAAAATTATAGATACAGTGTATACCATATATTTGTTCAAAGTATATTTCCGCGCTAACATATTTCTTAAAGTGGCATTCAGGCAAATACTAATATAGATTACAAAAGTTTTTATTTTTGGTGATAAATATACTTTGTAAGATAGAAGTAATTTGATATGTAAAATCGACAATCCCATTGTAACACTGAAGGTATTCTTTTGACATGTTCGGTTATTATGGTGATTTTACTGAATTAAGTTATTGCGTCTTTTCAACAATTGTGACCATATTTAATTATGGAATCTTTTCCATGCACATTTCCCCGCAAATAATCACCTAAATGCAAAAGTAGTATAATATATATTGAGTGTGAAACTTAATAACTTTCCCGCCAATATTTAAGGTACATGCTCCAATCCTACGATTAGCTTGTTGCGCGCAATTAAACTATGAAAATTATCTGTAAAACCTGATGTTGTGATTGGTTTAGTCTTTTTTATCATTGTACTTTAAATATACCACGAAGTCGCTGTCAGATACTAAACAGACAGGCTGATAAAGGCAAATATGTTTTTTATTATCATATGTATCATATTTGTTTAAGTAACACCAGGTACGATTTCAGCAAATTGTTTACATGGCATACACAATATGCTATATCTCCAAGCCGTGAAGTAATAGAACTATCTATCGACCATTTTCGACAAAAATTACCTACCCTGGTTCCGGCAGTTACAAACTACAATGTCTTGCGTCAGATCGAAAAATGAAGAAAACTTCTAATACAACTTCGATGAGATTAGAATAATGGATATTGGAGACAACACCAGACGCTATATTACATCACTAGAGCGTATTTTCTGGGAGCAGTTGCCACGTCAATATTTGAGTGTAATAATAAGACCAGCAGATAGTTATTTGTTAACATTACATTAGAAAATGTTATCTCATCTATGAAATCGTCATACACTTAATGCATGACACCTCGAAGTATTATACTAACAAAAAACATATAAAACAAGTCACCGGTTTGTACTTTATAAGAAAATGTTTAAAAACGACCAGGCTATTTATCTATTTCATGTTACTATTATATAGATAAATAGATACATAGATAGATAGATAGATAGATAGCAGGGAGAAAGATATATATATATATATATATATATATATATATATATATATATATATTGGGAGAGAAAGAGAGAAGAAAGAGAGATAAAAAAAGACATATAGATAGATAGATAGATAGATGGATATATAGATAGATAGATAGAGCGAGAGAGAAATGTATATATATATATATATATATATATATGTGTGTGTGTGTGTGTGTGTGTATGTGTGTGTGTGTGTGTGTGTGTGTTTAATGGTACATAGTAAGAGGCAACAGGCACAGAGCATCAACATATCTAAACATCCTTCGAAACCTACCTCCATAAATCTAAATACAACTATACATACATTAATCTAAATATTAAATGTTCAATACCTCCACATATTGATAAATGTGTGCGTATACCTAAGCATGTGTCTGGTCTACTCATCAGCCTGTGGGAACCAGCTAATTCGCTTTTCGTACGCGACAAATATGTCACGCCCACAGGAAAGCGGCTACATGCAGGCTACGTACAAAAAGCGGAAGCACGTAAAAACATACCATTTGATACCACAGCTCGCAACAAACACGTGCGTGTGGTTCAATGGTGACTTGCTACATACATATCATAAACTATTTTGACACCACAGTTTACATTCAACAGTAATTTTCTGTGGTCCAAAAGAAACCTGTATATAAAGCATTTCGACACCTCAGATGCTGACCTCAGCTTTATTCTGGGTTCGAATAGCTGAATAAATCCTACCTATATGAACCGTGTATCAATACACGTCCGACTGGTCTGGCGTCGAAGTTCTTCTCTAACCTAAGTGAAAATTCAAGCCCTATATATAGCCTCAGCGTGTTAACAAACATTACAGTTTATCCATAACAAAGAGAATGTACACTAACACAGTTTCAAGCCCTATATATAGCCTGAGCGTGTTAACAAACATTACAGTTTGTCCACAACAAAGAGAATGCACACTAACACAGTATGGACTCACTAAAGCGATTAAACTAAAATAAAAACAAAGTAGCAATACCGCACAATGGATTATTACTGGACTAGAACGAAATATCGTCTCAAACCTGAGTAAATACTACGATTTACTCGAACCTAACAGCTAACCGTCATACGTTTCCGTTCATCACTAAGGAACGTTCATTCACGCTAATTTAGCGTCCCTAAGTATATGCAGTTAGGTGTGGTGGGATCTAAATTAAAGCGCCTATCCACTTGATCTATTTGAACCATGGTCGAGAACAGCGGATTTCAGGCAGATCTCCGATACTGCAAATGACACGTCGGGATTATAATAGCTATACATTTAACAAATTTCCTATATCAGTGTAATCTAATTACTCATAATATGGGAAAAAACTCTGTCCGCAGCTTAATACCCATGGAGATGCCTGCCGGAGTAACAAACGACTCCAGGAGTATAAATCCATCAAGCAGCATTGTATGAATTAATAGGTCGTTTCGCCAGACCAAATAAGAGGACAACAATATAGATTCTACATTATACATAACAAAGCTAATAAACTCAAATATGTTGTAATAACGACATAACTTTCTTACATTGGTGTAATAAGGGATCTGGATGGAAATAGATAAGATGTCTGGCACGGGCAATGTGCGTTTTATGGTACATAGTAAGAGGCAACAGGCACAGAGCATCAACATATCTAAACATCCTTCGAAACCTACCTCCATAAATCTAAATACAACTATACATACATTAATCTAAATATTAAATGTTCAATACCTCCACATATTGATAAATGTGTGCGTATACCTAAGCATGTGTCTGGTCTACTCATCAGCCTGTGGGAACCAGCTAATTCGCTTTTCGTACGCGACAAATATGTCACGCCCACAGGAAAGCGGCTACATGCAGGCTACGTACAAAAAGCGGAAGCACGTAAAAACATACCATTTGATACCACAGCTCGCAACAAACACGTGCGTGTGGTTCAATGGTGACTTGCTACATACATATCATAAACTATTTTGACACCACAGTTTACATTCAACAGTAATTTTCTGTGGTCCAAAAGAAACCTGTATATAAAGCATTTCGACACCTCAGATGCTGACCTCAGCTTTATTCTGGGTTCGAATAGCTGAATAAATCCTACCTATATGAATCGTGTATCAATACACGTCCGACTGGTCTGGCGTCGAAGTTCTTCTCTAACCTAAGTGAAAATTCAAGCCCTATATATAGCCTCAGCGTGTTAACAAACATTACAGTTTGTTCATAACAAAAGAATGTACACTAACACAGTATGGACTCACTAAAGCGATTAAACTAAAATAAAAACAAAGTAGCAATACCGCACAATGGATTATTACTGGACTAGAACGAAATATCGTCTCAAAACTGAGTAAATACTACGATTTACTCGAACTTAACAGCTAACCCTCATACGTTTCCGTTCATCACTAAGGGAAATAGAAAGAGAGATTGAAAGAGAGAAATAAAGTGTGAGAGGAGAGAGAGAGAGAGAGAGAGAGAGAGAGAGAGAGAGAGAGAGAGAGTGAGAGATAGACCTGAGAGTGAAAGAGGGGAGAGAGAGATAGATTGAGAAAGAGAGTATGTTGATGTATTATTTGTATGCAGGGCAATATGGAAAATATAACATGTACAACTGTCTAACTAACTAAAGAAACAAATTCCTGTTATACCAACTAGACCAAGTCAATGGTATCAGA
>JAODUP010001605.1:0-68304 GCA_025642065.1 Paralvinella palmiformis
CCAACCAATCGCCACACTGCCGTTATATCCCAGCTATGCTCAGCATCAGCTTAAACAAAGAACAAACCCACACCCATACTTTCCTACGCACACGTATACATGATAATGTCCATATGCATAACATCTAACATCTATTAAAGACGTCCCGCCATCAGCATTAACGGCTGCAATAACTGTTGCCACTTCCTTGTTTCAACTTGACCTACTGTGCAGATATGTTGTACCAGAACTAGCCAGTACTAACCTTAACTTATAATTAACGTCAAATCCAGCTATATTCAAGTTCCAAAATTTCGGGCCAATTTTATCAAATCAGAGTGAAATGAAGTCATTCCAAGTATAACTTAAACCTTTCCTTGTCCATACCCTGATGACGAACAGCTGCTCTTTGTTCGAATTTTCGTAACTTCAGATTAGGCTGTCGTTTCATCATTACACACCATAAGTTATTTCATGGCTGTCCACCTTTGAAATTCTTACCAACCTTTTTCGCGTACTGGCCAACATATATTGCCGAAACGTACATCCATCTCTACTCAGTTACATGCGTAGTCAACCAGTTTTCTCTTTTGTTGATAGGCATGTTTTCTGCGTTTGCTTCAAGCGTTTGCCTCAAGTGTTACCTTCTCATTGGGGTGGGTTTGAAATGTAGCACGTGGTATATTGCTTTCTAAGTCATTAATATTTTTATTTCATTAATTTTATTTCGCAATATTAGTGTTCTTTAGATATGTTTAGACCTTTTTTCTTAAATTTAAAGCAACACCATCTTATAATCGAGAATGCTTATTTATCTTCCTTAAAAAGAAAAGAAGACAAAAAGAAAGATAATGCCATCTCATTAAGCAGCTGTTTTACAAATGGACTTTTAATCTTCCTCTTAACAGTTATGTCAGCCCAAGATCCACCATCACTATCTATCAATCAAAATAGTGCATATACTCCCAATAAAAAGTGACGTTTGAGATCCATGGCTCAGGCAAAATAAGGCTGATTGCATAATTAGGTTTAAGTCATTCAAATATAGCTATGTGCTGGGCTATATAGAGTTGAGTTCAATGTAGAAAGACTGAACACTCATGGCAAAGGAGATGATATATAGAGTTGAAATTGAATTAGATCTTCTAGACATTAATTGATGAGACAAAGCAATCAAACAAAATGGACCTCCTACTAGTACACGCTTAGACTATCGTTCCTTTATGACAGCTAGCAGTTCAGACAACTGAGGCATACAGTTTGTAAACAGTAGTGTTTACAAACTTGAATGTGCTACTACCACATGCGATGAACATAGGTTATGTTTGTCTGGCAGGTGTCTTACATAGTGACTTGTTAAATATAACACTTGTAGAAACATGATAAATCGCTTCATTGAGTCTTTCCGGGTTAATATTCACTCCCCTGTTTGTCTGTGATAGTGACACAACCAGTTAAAATAGACCCCTCCCACATACGCCAAAAACAGTGCAATATGACCATAACAGTTCAAAACCAAAGATAATTGTGGTAAGTACTGTGATATACAATTCCTATTTGAAGAATGGATACAATTAATAGTTAATATAGTTTCATATTGAATTTAATACTTATCGAAAACCCTCTAAGATTGAATTCTCGGGTCAGTTAAATGCTAATGATTGGGATTACTGTAGTAACAATCAGAGACAAAGCCAAAACTAAAAGTGAGAAAGTAGATTAATTGAATTATGCAATCAGATGGATACATTTATGATGTCATAACAAACTAAAAACATCCAAGTTTAAGTGTTCTGTCGTTACAATTTGAATTTTGCCATTCTATCACAGCTGAGGGAATTTCTGATCTACACATTCACCGCCATGATATTCAGGAAATAATTGATAATCTGGGGGGTACTTCAGGAACAATGGGAGTGCGTCGAACATATTCATTCACCGAGTTTTAGAATATATATTATAATCTAAACCATTAACCACCAAATGGAATATCAGCAGACAAACGTACTCAATCCCTCTGGCACGTAAGAGCGCACACAAACACACACACATATATACACAAACACACACACATATGCAAACTCACACATATATACACACTTACATACTTACATACAATTGTACATACATGCACTCAGATAATAGTATTTACTGGATTCAGATGGATATGATATAATTACAGTTTATATATATATATATATATATATATATATATATATATATATATATATATGCTAGTTTTACGATAACATATCACGAGAAAGTTAGTTACCCATCTTTAATAGAGTAATTTCTAATACAACTTACAATTAGTACACACCTTTACCAAGATTAATATAATTCGCAGAATCCAGGAGACTACTTTAGCCATCCGCTTTTTATATAGCCAGATTCGTTACCTTGTCTTCTTCGTAGCTAGGTCATGTTGACACGAGGAATTGCTGTACCAAAATAACCAATTATATACGATGAACCTACCGTAAACATCCGGTTGACTCAGTACACGCCATCTTGATGATGCTAGTTATATCCATAGTTGTTTATGCTGTGTTTTTGTTGTTGTCAGGGGTAATCTAATAAGGATAGATTGCAGTGTTTTGATCATCCTTTGGTACTAGTGCTTTTATATACGTAATGTGTTTGTGGTTTATCGGCTGTTTAATGCTTAGCCTTAGATTATTTCATTGAACGTTAATCTAGGGTAATTGTTTAGATTGAAAAGTAAATTTGATCAAGTACGAAATATTTATAGAAAGTTTTGTTTTTAATTAATATTTGTAATTAGATAAGGGATTGATTCCTGACTTTTCTTGAAATGTTAATTCATTACACATACTCATATCTCGTATCCATTTCTATTCGGTTTTCCATTGTTTACGCAACTCTCCTTCTACATTAAATGTGTAAAACCATTGTAGCTTTTCTACTCTTCTTATTAACACAACACCAGGTACTACTATATCTAGTACTTCTGCAACAAATTCTACTAATGGTTTTATTAATGTTAAAGGTAATATATATAGTTATATTACTAATAGCTGAGGCACTATACAACCCAATATTCCTTCTTCTTCTAGTAAGGTGTATACTATGATAATCTCTCTAGCGACCATGGTACAATAAAGATATTTAATTATGGTGATATTTTAGTCCAATATACATTAAAACACATACAAAGATATATCAGCGTACATAAACTAATATTTAACCCATGCTGTTCAACAGTAAAATATGTACAATCGCAGAGATACTAATAATTAACCGCCAAATCAAGAAACGGCTCAAAATGTCCACACTTGAGTCGTCTTTATTTGCAGATCAACGGCACAACGTGGGCTAGAGAAAATGGTGCCCTACTGTGATTAAAATGAACACTCTACTCCAACAACGATATTTTGGTGTTCAATGTCCAATTGTCGTGTTAAAACAAAATCAATCTTTATAAATGGATATGTACACGCACACGCACACACACGCACACGCACACGTATATATATATATATATATATATACATATATACGTTCACATACGGCACACAGACGCCCACACACACACAAACACACACAAGCACAGATAAACCAACACACATGTATATTACTTACATGACTGTTATTCGCCCATTTCATATATATATATATATATATATATATATATATATATGTGTGTGTGTGTGTGTACGTGTGTGTGTGTTTGTGTGTGTGTGTGTGTGTGTGATTACTTATTAATAGCATATGGGAACCTGGATATAATATACGCTAAAATGTTAAATTAATTTGGAGCGTTATAAGTTTACTGATCGAAAACAATCTGATTGGTCTATAATTGATGTAAAAGTCGAAATATATGTCTTTTGTTTGTATGAATTTAATACTTGAATTAATACAATAAGTGGGTGCCCAATCCCCACATTGGCAATTACTGACAGCCTTTGCTGAAAGTACTATTCAGTTTTGCATGAACGTGTTACTGCATTATAATACAATGGTGAGACCGACACAATGCAAAGTTATATTTCTTAGCTTACTTTGAGTTTTAAGTTATTTGTATCACAATAGCAGAATATTATTGATAGGGGTATATTTTCACATATAATGTCTACAAATGATAATAATCTAACTATTATTTCTTCCTATAATCAAATTACAATTAGTGCAGTCACCAATAAAATACAAAGGCGAGTTTCAAATAGCTATCTTTCTGATTAATAAAAGAGGTCTTGTATATCTACCCTAACGACTTATTTGTATCGTGAATATGCTTATCTACTTATTACTTTTCCTAGGACATATTATTGGATGAGCTGAAGTGATCAAATAATTGAATTCAACTTGGAAAAACACATATTAAATCTCTGAATTTACAGGTTAGCCAAAATTATTGATGAAATATATGTTAAAATTATATAAACGCTAACTGATTCAGTAAGATATCAGTAATTGACTAGATTAGAATGTGTATCAAGACAATTAATTAGGCACCTTAAAACAGAATTACAGATGATATATAGTGAAAGTTTTTTTTAATAATACATTAACGGTTTGCCTCAAATAAATGATTTAGTCCCTCTGATGATATTTTACGCCAGGTTACCCTAATCGTCAGTATAATTATTCCTAAGGATACTAATGTTCTCAGTCACCATAACAGTATCCATAACAATGTTTATTTAAAAAAAAACTATTATGGTCCAATCCATGATTTGCTTATATAGTTGGTCGCAGTACTGAACGGGCAATATATTGTGATAATCCGGACATAATAAGCAATCAGTGGCACTTATATACATATAATACAGTCATCTATCAACCTATTTATTAGTGACAGAAAATGAGCTAGCAAAGGTTAATTAAATGTATCCATGTTCATAATCACTGGTAATCTATATATATGGATTTGCCTGTTAAGGCTTGCTTCTAAATGTGAAAAGTGCAACACGAAATAAAACATGTCAACTTTAAAGGCTCACAAAAATTGAACGAATTACTATTATCTGAAATGTTATACGGACCAATATGGAGCTTTAGAGTAATTGACAAATACTTTATTATCACCTAAATAGTCGGCAAGCATTGTATGTGTGCTGGATCCATTATATCCAGAAGCGCACAATTATTACAACAAGTTTAGAATTCTCATACAAATATGGTTTTATATATATATATATATATATATATATATATATATATATATATATATATATATATATATATATATCAGTTTTGACTAATTGAAAACCAATCTATGATAAAACACATTGATACCTATAACAGATTGCTGTGCACGGATGTAGCTGTCATTTTTCTGTGAAATCCTCAAAGTGTTAAAGGAAATCAATTTTAATACAAGTAAATGTTTGCTTATATATATTTGATTTATCTTTATACAAGTGTGTATTTTTAAACATGTAGCTCTTAAACATTCTTCAAATTCTGATCTTTATGTATAATTGCTTACATTTAAACCTTTGTTTTACTAAATCGACTCGACATGTTCGAATAAAACAAGTTTCTCAGAATATATTGCTATGCTATTTTATGGTACGTTGCGTAATATTAGAAGAGATGTAAGCAGCCAATGTTTGATGTTTGCGAAACATTCCTATTTTATCTCTACAAAATATGTTTAAAATTCCAACATATTTAGGAACATGTAACTATTTTTGTATAAGCATATGGTATTCTGATTATACCAAATCGCTATTATCACAAAGACTAAGTCATTTAATCAACAGATCATGTGACAACAATGGTCTTTAGTAAGCATAATACAATAAACACATCGTTGTTTCCTTGGTTACTACGATAGGGTGGTGGTAGTGTACTGTGATCCAATAATTCAGTTTCAAGTTTACAAACCCGATCTCTGAGAATTTGTCCCAACACGTAGTCTTTATAATCCAATCAATAGTGGCGTTGATTTGTCGTACCTTTGATGTGTTATTGAAGAGGAAAATTTGATTAATATCGATGACCAATGGTTACTCCAGATGGAAGCGAAGTGGAGCGCTAACATGAATCTTCTGGTTTTGGTTCGCAGGACATTTTAATATTGTGCTCTTAGTTAGAAGAAGGTTGAAAAACAATACTAATATTCTATAAGTGGAGTCTTGGCGATAGTTGATGAACAAACATCGAATAAACAACGTTTATTCGACCGATACAATTTAACATATCTACAATTTTAGTACCACATTTTATTATTATTCACTTTGAACACAAATTACAAATTAACTGTTAGGTATAACCGAATTAAGATGACAGGTTTTAAACAGAAATACTGATAGACCAGTTATTGTATATTCTCATTGATAATAATCATCATGATGTGTGGTTATTCTCTATCATCATTTGCGCTCACACAAATAATGCTATTTGTATTTGGCAGCTCTTATATATATATTAGTTTACCCATATCGAATATATGCAATATCCGTCTTGCTGAAAAGCAGATTATGATAGACATACATATATAAGTTCTTTGTTGAGATGTTAAAGATATTTATGAACATGCAAGTACAAATGAGTTCAGGTAAAATATTCATCTTAACCTGATAGGATTATCTACAATAAAAGTTCCACACACGTCTCGTTGTTAATGTATCACTGACTACTTAGAATTGTTTTTACGGATTTATCAAGTTGATTACAATGTGATACAGTATTTAGTTTTCCATTCAAAAGAACAAAATTAACCCCATTTTTAATTAAAGTGACATTATTTCAGCTGCCATTATTTGCATAAGTTGCAAGTCAGATTAATTAATTAATTGATAGCAAAATCATGTTATGGATAATCGTAATATTAAATATAATATTTTCTCATGCCTTCATATTATAATAATTTCATTTCGTAATTACAGATGTGATTTATTTAAAGCCTTTCTTTAGTAATTCCTGATCAAACACTAAATGTATGCAAGCCGATTACCCGAAACGAACATTCCTTAAGCCTATGCACTAAGTGAATGCATATTTATCATGGTATTAAAATTTTAGACGTTAACATCACCTTTTCATCTCTTTATTGCCCAAATAATCAGACGAAAATAGGCATGTGCACTTGAGCGGGTTTATGTGTGTCAACATTAGTTTCTATGAGCTTATATATGCCTAGTTGCACATGAGCGTCAATGGATATGAATGTGAATGCATAGAAATGTCATTGTACCATAATGCCAATGTGTAATACTTAACAACAGTACGCACACTCCCATTAACACAATACACATTCGACATACCAATCCCGTTGTTGCTATCTTACGCAATAGTGAAGAGCAGCAAACAAATGAAGATGAGACACAACACAACCAAATCTGTCATCAGCGGCTGCCATATATCATTCGAATCACACTAATAACATATTCCATAAATGTCTCATTTATGTCATTCTACCTATTACTTAAATATAACAATGCTACTAACAATGCTTATTACGTCATGATACATTATTTGGTCATTTTCTGATAGTTAATATTCACATCAAAACGGATATTATGATTGCTATATGTTATTTCGTTTTGATGTGTCTTTTAGAACCTATTGGTTACCTTTATTATACAGGCTTCTCATATTGCCGAAATTTGAACCATCGTTCACGGTTTTACCAAGGATTTGAACGATTTTCGCCCGTTCATTATTTTATTGACATTTACGCACGTTTAGGCTATCGTGTCAACCTTACGACTAAATGGTCAAGGCGAAGAATCAACCACCTGGAAGCGTTTGATTAATTTGAAAACCTTTTGATTTAAGCTAGCTTTCACCATCCATCGTAAGCGTTGAATTAATTAATGTTATGTGCCATAATCCTTGGTATGCTGTGTTTGGCTAATCATTAAACCAATATGTTTAACGATACTAGCTGATCTTTGTATTGAACGGGTAACATAATTTGATAATAAGGATAACATATGAAAAGTCACTAGTAATTACATCAATATAATTCACTTGTTTATCAATCTAGCTAACAGTTACAAAAAAAGATTCTGCGAAAGACCATTTATATGTGCCGATGTACATGACTACCACTGATATATATATAGTTTTATTACTTTACTATACTTCCTGACGCTGAGAGATATAAAACCAAAAACAGTAAACAACTCACCTGATATTGTGACAATTTGTTTCATCCACAAGCTCATGTTTCGGACATTAAGGGCAAACTTGACAGAAACTATGTAAAAACAAAATGTGTTATCTCTTGTTAAAATGTCCTAATACGTTTCCACTGTCTCGGTTATATGAAATAGTACAATTATATTAAAACAAACGAATGTTTGCTGAGTACATGTGGTAATATGATTATATAAATATCGCTTTGAATATTTGGCAGTGAAACACGTATGAATCATTACGATCCATATGGTAGCTGGCAATCCATGCATCGTGGTGTTTTCATGGACCAAAGAACAAAATTATTAAGATAATTATAAAATTGCCGGCACAATTTGGGGTTAAAATTAAGTATGAGTATTTGGATTACAAAATTGTAAACAATCCTTCTTACACGGGTACTTGTAATGTATATCCATAATGTGTTGTCCGTCGGCCCTATTTCCAGGCTGTCACTATGTAAAGGACTACATTTGTGATACCAATAGTGCTGTAATGTCCTTCTGATTTTGTTATTATTGTTGAAGATAATTTAATTGCTACTGACGAATACTGGTTACACTATTTTGAACCAGAGCTATAGCTGCGAAAGCGGTCACACGAGACTAAGTGAAGGGGACTTATAACAATATACAGGTTTGTTAGCGATGCAGAACATTTTGACAACTAGCATTAACTGATAATAATGTAGTTTTAGGCGAAGATTTTGTGACATCTCTTTCAGATAATAGCAAAATTGCATCGTTCATTGATTGAACCGATAATTACACTAACGTGATTTAATATAGTCATCTTAATGCGAAATGACGATGAAAGTAATTATTGAGCATGGCCATGTACATAATTACAAAGCTTTTTATTAAATATCGTTTGCACCCAAATATATTGAAGTAGTGCAAACACGTGCATAATTGGCGATCTAAGGATTAAAATATAAGAGTAAATGTTGCTGTTTTACGATCACTTTTGTGCACAAGATAAGCTGAATGGACCGAGCTACATTCAAAGTGCCACCAGTCAGGACTTGAAGGTGCCCACACGATCTAGTGATTAAATAATAGAAAAGTCGTAAATCATATCAGTGACAAAGCGTGTCTGATAAAATGTGATAACGATTAAAAAGGAATATACACTTTAAACATTAATATAGAAGCTTTAAAACGGCATATATTTTGCGGGATATTAGTATCCTTATTTCTCTTCTATACACCCCAGTCTGAATCACTTACTATAATTATATACAATGAGGTCACGATATAGGATTTGCTTTTATGAAATAATGATTATGACTAATGAAAACAAGAAAAATAAGAATATTAACAACACTAAGTATAAACATAATGTTGATGATAATAACGACATCCATAACAACCTATTTATGATAACTGTAATAGGTTTTAAAATAAGATCATTAATAGGATAATAATATCCTTCTTTCTCTTCTAGGCTACTGTTAGAATTATTAGATGCAAAATTAAAATTGTTTTATTATGTGGCCAAAGTTACTTATTCCGACACAGAAGTGACTGTTAAGACATATTGTTGACAACTTGATCCATTGCAATTCTCGTGATTCTTGACAACTGAGTTATAATCAAACGAGTAAAATAATTCGAATTTATCACGAGTGTGCGGTGATTTTTAAATAAATAATAAGAAATGACAGTTTTTCGTTTGATTATCATGAATAAACTAGAAATCACGTATGACTTAATTATCGCTTGCCCAGTTAATAAATACCAACATCAATTAATCTACATATTGCACTCGTGAATCTTATAACTCTTTGGTTCAGATAATAATTATTTATGGACAAGCCTAAGATTATTAAATATTATTTTTTTTTCGTTACGCTGTAATATAAATTACGTTTATTTATAATATCATCAAATCGTTCGAGCTAAGCGTTGTATATTAATGAGTTTATTTTCTTTCTCAGCCACTTGAAAGTCATACATTGAGCCAATATATATATTTCTTTATATGCGTCTTTAATCTTTACCAATATACACTAAATACTTCGTTGTTACTATATCTGCGAATTAGTGTCAGCTAAATAGTCATAGTAATATGTCACATTGAAATGTGTGTGATAAGGTCACCTCTTGCAAGTCATATTTGGATATTATAAATGTGTTTCTCTTTCCTATATAAATCACATGATTGATAAGCTATATTTGAAAATACTGAAAATGGGCACTGATAATCATTCCATAGCACGTATAAATATAGTCATCATCCATCGATGTTCAATATATGATTAATGCGTCGGTTTCCCTGTTTAAGCAGCTTAGTCAGCGAGGTTGTATCATATTATCAGAATAAATTGTTATATAAGTCATAATGAACTAGGGAATTAATTTGGAGGTATCAAGTTGATCTAATGATTCACGTTCATATGGCAAACGTATATGATACGCATCAACATAGTTGCTTTATAATCAAGAATACAAATAGAATGGCGCAATTCGTTCCTTGATTTAGTATAACATTATAATTGGAAAGTATATGTTTATTATCTGCAAGGAACGATTGTTGCCTATTTCGTTATACATATATTTAAAACTTGTACTCAGCTAACGTTCAAAGAAGGCAATTATAAAACAATAAAAAAGTATGATCATGTATTTATTAGTAGCTTATATTAAAGTTATAGCAAGTACATATTTATATAAATAACTCTTCTGTATTAGTAATGTTAGCACGGTTTCTAATTTCTCATTAACTTTGCCAAAACTGCAGCAAAAACTTTATAATAAGTCTTGAAATTCGGAAGCTATTTCCTTGCGAAGTATATGTCTCTATGGGGAACATATTTTATGACTTATTTTTAGTCAGGAATTTTGTTCGAGTATTTTTGTGCGTGTGAGTGGTACCCTCAGTCTTGCATGCAAATAACCAAAACGAAATGTAATGAACATTTCTAAAATAGTACCAATTGTTTGATACATGTTTCAATTGTCCACTTGTTGTATTCAAATACTCGGAATCTTAAAACTTGTTATACAAAGAATATTTAAAAAGATGCATCAATACCATAACATGGGCCTTAGTTATTATAGTATAAAACAAATCAGTATACAAACTAATTATTTGTAAACTGTTTGTAAACATGTATTCTTCATTGGTATTTAAAAACCTATATTAAAAACAATTGACTGATTTAAATACATCGGAATTATTAAAAACATTTTATTGATAAGTTTTAGTAGATTTCATAAAGTGTATTACTCGAAAGAGGTATAGAATGATGTGAATGCACAGTATTTGGAAAGTGAAAATTATATTGTATTAAAATTATGTATATGTGTTTAAACTCGTCCGTGTGTTTGTTTGTGTGTGCTTGTTTGTTTGTGTGTATGTGCGCGCGATTTCGTGTGTGTCTCTGTGTGGTTGTGACCGTTTGTCCCAGTGATTGCTTACCTGCACATATACGAATAGAGATGATTTGCTATTAGTATGTTGCATAAAATAAAATTTAAAACATATGGAGTCAATGGGGTGCATTGGTAAAATGACAATTATTATCTATGATAAATATATATATGCATTTAAGCTCTCTCTCTCTCTCTCCCTCTCTCTCTCTCCCTCTCTCTCTCTCTCTTTCTATCTATCTATCTATATATATATCTATCTCTATCTCTCTCACCCACTCTCTCTCTCACTCACTCACTCTCTCCCTCTCTCTCTCTCTCACTCACTCACTCTCTCTCTCTCTCTCTCTCTCTCTGTATGATGTGTGGGTGTGTGATTTTGCGTGTGCGTATTTCGGTACTGACATGTCTTACCTGCATATGCAAACTATACATGCTTTGACATTAATGTATTGCATTAAAATAGATAAAGTCAATAAGGTTGTATATTATATATATATATATATATATATATATATATATATATATATATATATATATATATATATATATATATAATACGTACAACCACGCACACATTCGATAAACCGTTTAGTTTGGTGCCTGATAAACCTTTATACAATTTATGACATATTTAAGGAAACAATTTTATATAAACCCAATTCAGGAGTAAGCGAGGTTAGGTAGCTTTGTGCTACTATTTTTTTGCTCTGCCCGGTTTATGTTGCTGAGTTGACAAATTGTATAATTTGATTAAGCCATATATGCTAAATGAACCTTTGACCTATTATTTTGTAAAGAGCATATTGATTTTGTTTGCCTCCTAAATATATTCCCCAAACGGGTTATTCTAAGGTCAGTAAAATATTTTTTTTTTCCTAAATTATAAAAAAAAAACATTTTTGTATGAAGTACAAAAAGATCAACATGTATTGTAATTTAAAAATTCAACTATAAATGAAGATTAAATATTACAAAAATAACGAATCTTGGTCTAACAAATGATGAACCAAAAGTAGATGATGGTAGGCAAACTAGCTATAGTAACTGTCACCTCGGATAATCTCTAGCCACATTTGAATCCCTTAAACAACCCACCAGATATATATATATATATATATATATATATATAGTTCATTTATTATTTATTATTATATATACCTAGCAATAAGAATACAATAACAGCGATATACCGTTATATGGTATTGTCATTCACCTCCATGTTGCCTGTCCTTTTCTGATGTAAGTAGAGGTCTGAAAATGAGTTGGCAACTTATGTATTACTGTTACAAACACGCGCACACAAATACGCATACCGCGATGGTGCACATACATGTTTTTTAATGTATAGCTAGATAGATAGTTAGCTGTTACCTTTGCCCAAGATTAATGAGATAGTACGTAATTAATTTCCTTACTGGATGCACCACTTCTGACATCTTTGGTATATCATTAGGAAGTGCTCAGTAATATTATGCACATTATAATAATACAACTCATAATACCATTGAATGTTGTATGCATTACATCTGGGGGTGACCAATTATTATTACCTTTAACGGCAAAAATCGTAACGGATATTTGGTCAGGAATCTGTAGTCGATGACTATATATGGGATAATCCGTTCGTTTATTTGTATATTCAAAAAGTTACTAACTGATGACCCTAGGGAAAATATTTTGCTAATGGACATTACGTAATCCGTTGCACATGCTAAAAGGTACGATAGTGCCCCATGCCTTGTTTGATCAAAGTGCAATTATTCGGATAATAGTATACTGTATTTTGGCCATATTGATCTGAAACCCGTAAGCATTTCGAAATTAATTTAAAAACGTTGATAGAGATGAAACTTCGATTAATATATCTGATCATAATTGAACTTTGCTGCCTTTTTATTTATATGAATCATATAAAGCACGACTGAAATTGGTATTTAATTTTATGAAGCCTCCATGACATTCTGGCAATAGATATAATAGCGAAACTTTAGCTTTGAAAATATGCACCGCCTCAGAGCTTAGCTCAGTATTGATATATATATATATATATATATATATGGGGCTTCTCTTTTACTATCTTCATATTCAGATAGTGACTGTCCCTTTTTTTTATAATATTTTAATGTATATATATATATATATATATATATATATATATATATATATATAAACAATATACCCTATATATCATATATATATTCATATTATAATGATATGATATAACACTACCTATTTTTATCACTATATTATATGTCATGCCCTTTACATATAATGATGTCTACACTACAAAATGATATGATTACAGAACGTACCATTCAACTTATATGTAGCATGTTTGTATCATTTTAAATGTATATTAATTTATATTTATACTCACTTATACTTTTAATAATGTAAATATGTTTATTTATTTTGATAAGTCCCTTGAACTAACCTTTATAATGTATTATTATAATTATTATTATTATTATTATTATTATTATTATTATTATTATTATTATTATTATTATTATTATTATTATTATTATTATTATTATTATTATTATTATTATTATTATTATTATTATTATTATTATTATTATTATTAGTATTAGTATTATTATTATCACTATTATTATTATTATTATTGTTGTTGTTGTTGTTGTTGTTGTAATTATTGATGTTTGTTTTCTTCTGATCTTCTTTGTTTTGTTATTTCTATGTTATAAGAAACGGTCTTTAATAAGCGAAATAAATGAGACACTATAATATATTACATTTAATATCCGCCTACTGCAACATCTGGCGCTGGATATCCCTTAAGACATACGATGACTTGACACATCACTAGAAAACAATGACATTTTATGTAATAGCTCGGTCACAAATATCCGGTTAGTGTCTCCAGTAACTGGTTCTTGTTAGTTTATCGATAGTTTGAACATGGAAGATTAATTATTTTTAGGATATCAGCTAAGTCACATAAAGAAGTAAATACATGACAAATGCTTAGGAAAATGTATTTTCAAATACGCTTGCTATATTTGCTGTAAAAAAGAGAAGCCTGACGTTCAGGGAAATAAGTATGTTGTCACCAAATATAATACGTAGTATAACGCAGTAACAGTTCCTACATCGAACCAAAAAGAATCAATTAAGAATAATCGAGCAGCAAGTGGATATAATTACATACTAACTTTCAACTTGTGGTCAAATGTGTTTAAAATATTTGTTTCAATCATGATAATCTACGATTAGTGTTTAATTAAGCTCATTTTATATTCAGTCAGTCATATAACAGTGTATTTAACAAATACATCTGATATTGTTAATTTTCCAGATTCAACTTTAATGATTTGTTTTTATTAGAATAAATAATTCATGAATACTGTAAGAAGATATCAATTTTTAACAAACATATTCAATATTAAATGTTACCATAGAAACTACTATAGCCATATTATATTGATTTACGTTATTAGCGGAACAGATTAAAGATACTAGGAAAATATATGAAGTATTAAGAAAAATCTAAACCATTAGTAGTTTTATGCAAGAACATCATCAAGAACTGGTTGCGTCTAGAAAAAACACTTACTTATATATAATCTAAATACGACAAGAGTGGAAGTAAGGAACATACTATGAACGTATAACTGTTGAGCTGAATTTCTTTATACAATTTATATTAAAGTATAAGGCCGGTTATAAATGTATAAGACGTTGTTAAAACCAACTAGGGAATACCTTCTATTACCGCCAGCTAATGCCTCTTAGGGGATACAGTCTCTGTCATTATTGGGAATTGTTAGAAACGGTGAATTGTATGACTATTATGGTAAGTATACATATTATCATATAATTGAAAAATATTTATAAAAATAAAACAATTACATCAAATTGTTTCAAAGGATAGTTAGTTGTTAGGTCAGAAGACAATATAGTATTTTAAAATTAAAAGTCTGAAATCCGATCGTATAGAACTAAACATCTCAGAAAATAAATCTCACTAGTCTATGTTGCAAATAAAGCCACATATATCTAAATAAAAATAATTAAAAAACAACTAACCTGTTGTTTTGGTTTCGATTAAAATTAATCAAATATATTGTTTTTGTTTCCCAATTTCTTCCCAACATGACCCATGTCTTAAAAGTTGCTGAAACTAATACCCCATAAGTCGGTCAGTAAATCTTCACCTAAGGATGTTTAACATACTAGGTACAATTTATTGATGCCAGTATTCGTAAGAATTATTTCATGCCAATGCCAATGCATTTTCTTGTAATATGAAAGGGATCAGAAAGGTTTTTAGATCCTCGCCCGTATGTTATACGTTGACCTATATATTACATATTTCTGCAAAATATAAGGAATGTCCAGCTACATTGAGAACATTACAGCTTCTATATCGTAATTGATTTGTCAAGTTATCTACATCGGCAAAAAAGGTTGATATAAGTACAATAAGTTAATATATATATATATATATATATATATATATATATATATATATATATATATGTGTGTGTGTGTATGTGTGTGTGTGTATGTGTGTGTGTGTGTGTGTGTGTATGTGTGTGTGTGTGTGTGTGTGTGTGTGTGTGTGTGTGTGTGTGTGTGTGTGTGTGTGTGTGTGTGTGTGTGTGTGTGTGTGGTTTTGTGCAGATTAATTAAATTATTATCCAAAATTCACCCTAAAAACCTTTGATAGGGAATAATTTGTAAACTAGGGTCAGACATTAATGGGATAATTATATGATGCAGTGAATCATCTCATATTTATATACATACATATATCATATATATATATATATATATATATATATATATATATATATAGTGATTGTGTGTGTATATGTGTGTGAGTGTACATGGGTGCGTGTATACTTATATTCATTATAATTAATTAAGAATGAGTATGCTATAGTCTAAACCACTTCTATTATCTGTAAAACTAAATACGATTTTCTTACCTTATTCACCAACATGACATTAATTTGTATATGATTGTTATATCTGGTATCTGATTATTCGATTGCTAGATTGAAAAGAAGAACTACCACTATTATACAGATTCCATTAGTAAATGCTTTCTGGGTGTTATGGAATTTCATCGGCTGAAGAAATGTTCTATTTGATAAAGCAATCTGAGCAATATTTATTTTCTTCAGTCTAATTAATCCATTACAATATGTATCTGATGTAACCACGTTAATTCGAAAATGATGATTATGATAAATGCGTCTTCCTTTGAGTGAAAACATTTTAATTCATATAAATAATGCATTTTGATTATTGTCACCAATCAAAACGAAAGTTCAATTAATATAATGTTCTACATTGAAAAATATGCATATGTTTAAATTAAGTTGATAATAAATTTAGAGACCTGTGAACTTTATTATAATTAAAGGAACAATTTAACATTTAATCAGTATTGCATTTATGTGTGGATTACCCCACTGCACTTATTACAGGGTATTGATCATGCATCTTGTTTATACAGTGTGACAATGTAAGCATGTATCTTCTAAATAA
Source organism: Paralvinella palmiformis (assembly GCA_025642065.1). Taxonomy (NCBI): domain Eukaryota; kingdom Metazoa; phylum Annelida; class Polychaeta; order Terebellida; family Alvinellidae; genus Paralvinella; species Paralvinella palmiformis. Next base: position 16,992 of record JAODUP010001605.1, read on the forward strand.
CAGCCATTTTTATTATTTGTGAAACACATATTGGAATATATAGATATTCTCAACTATTTTAAAACATATAGGTAAGTGAGTAGCAGACTGACTAAATCAGTTAGTGACCAGGTGAGTGACTGAGTGGATGAATGACATACTGAATTATATTGATTATGAACAGCAAAAGTCTTACTGAGAATAGAAATGGTGAGATTCATGTTTAAAATGATGCCTAGGTCAATGTTTGTGATGTTATTAATAGGCAAGGCTAATGGAACTCATTGGAATAAATAGACAAGAATCGATATCAAATATTAGGTTTTGGCGAGTTTCATATTTATGTCTTTACGCTTGTAAATCCCTTTTTGAGAATAAACTCAGGAACATATAAAGTAAGTGACACATTAAAAATGGAAATGAATTAGGGAACACCAAGATAACAGGATATGTATACAAAATTCACCACACATGGTGATAAATATCTTATATAGGGATAAATCATATGAATGTTCTATGATTATCACAAACCTAGGGAAACATTAATGCATTATTATTTTGCGTCAACTAAACATGCATGCAACAATTTGATAGCGAAGAACAACACAAGTTATAATACATCGATATGTATGTGAAATGAGTTGCATGTAAACAGGTAAGTGTCCCTAATAGTTGAGTGAAATCTGATATTACCAATAGTAGCGTTAATGTGTAAATTGCCATTGTACGTCTCATTAAATATTAACGCATGTTTAAGATAACATACACACCATTCCAATAAATGTATCATATGTCAATGCCATCGTATTACCTATTCGGCATACTTCTTCACAAAACCAACTCATCAGTCACAATTCAGACGTTGAAGACATATCGAACCTAGGCCTCTGGATGTCACAGGATTATTGATGAGCTGTCTTCAGTCTATCAGAAGGCTAAATGACAGCATGACGGTAGAATGATATATCGACGACGAAGATGGATGTTTAAAGGTCATAAAGATGTTATTGGTGAAAACTAAGATTTTGTGTAATTTCCTCCAAATCGAATCGTGCAGTCATAAATATTATATATCCACACCCACAAACACAGTCACATACACATACAAACATGACATAAATACACATACACACAGATAAACAAACCGCATAATAATCCCTTTTTAATATGAATTAAATATAAATTTGTACTTAATGTCAACTTCATAACTTTATATATGATACATATAACCTTGCATTGTTATTAGTAGTACAGAAATTCGATACCACCAGATTATGAAGTCCTTGGAATCCATTGTAGATGTAGTGTTTTGTGGTTTGTTGTCAGAGAATGGAGAAGTTGTACTTCAAAATGGTTATACCCATGTTGGGGTCTTTCATAAAGAGAGAAGTAGCGAAATAGGCATGTCAGGGGGAAAGAGTGATATAATGAATTGCTCTAGTCCAGTTGAACATAAATAAACTTAGTTTCCGAATATCAGGACAGCTTTATATCTACTTGACCCAAGATTGGCTAATCTATTCTACTCTTGTTAAATAGAACGCCAAAACCGCTAAACATTGTCACATACCACCACAAATTTTCAAGTTCATGTCTATGTTTCCTGAATCATGTTTGGTAATATACATGTATTTGTCAAATATTAATGTTGTAGGCTCATGCTTTCTGAAATTCCAAATGATTTTATTTCCACTGGTTTTGTTAACATTCACTTTAGCTGATCTTTCTGTACAAAACTAAAATAATATTCTTCATAAGCATAGCCACAAATAGTCTTTGTCTGTGAATGTGGGGTCATTAACAACACATATTCCAATTGTGCCCCGTTGATATCAGTGCTGAACCTTCCCAAATCTTACCTTAGCTTAGTGAAACCAAAAGTGTTACTCAGCTTTCTAAATGCTTGTTTCTTTATTTCACTCCCATTATTAACTTAATAAATTACGTCCATTTCACTATTATATATTTGTGCTAAATATGTCATTATCTTAAGTGTATAATGATGAAGATGTGTTTGATCTGTTGTATATAATCATCTGTATATAACTTATTAGTTTGTTTTAGTTTTGTAAGCAAATATAAGAAGTATATTATGATGATTCATTAAAATGCACTGAATAAAATTCATAGAATGCTTATATTACTATTGTTTAATACATTCATAATTTAAAGTAATTTAAATGTTGTATATGTCCAAATAATGTATGTTTTCATAAAGTGCATGTAGAGTAGATTAATATTTAATAAAATAACCAATCTAGTAGCCTCTTTTTACTCCATAGCACTACAAAACTAATCCTATATACCAATTCCAAACATTCTGGTTTTATTAGCTATAGATTTTAAAATAGACTGATAAATCTAATAGAATTTCACAGAAACAGACAGGAATTAAGTATTAGAGGTCTTCGTTTGATAATCTAGGCACTTGCCGTTGATTATTTGCAAAAACAAATAATAATTAAACTGACTTGCATGTTGCCTGGCTAGACTTCTACAGGAGAACAATTTCTCTTTCAAGCGTAAACATTAATCTGTATTTACGATATTCAATTTTGTTAGCCTGGAAAAACCGACTTTATGGTTGAAGCATGCCAGACTTTCTCTGTTGATAATTATGTCACATAACGGTGACATCAGATCATAATGATCTTCAATAGTATCATTAAAGTAAAGTATTTTATTTTCTTGAATATGAAGTCAAGCGGCAAGTATCCTGCGTATGCTGAATAATTATGCACGGCTCAATATCCATTTTCATATCTTCTTATATGAGTTACTACTGTAAAGATGTTCCTTAGAGGCTACTCTTATATGTACACACACACACACACACACACACACACACACAAACACACACACACACACACACATATATATATATATATATATATATATATATCCTCATACTCAATGTAATATATATGCTGTATGCTATATGCTGTGTAACTTACTCGCTCACATCAGTAGACCTGGAAATCGAAACACGCACGCACCATATTCACACACACACATTTGCACATACATACAAATGCACATACTCGTGTACTTGAACATATTACATGAATGAGCTGAGTTGTAAATTATATTGGTTATAGAATTAACGGCATGGTCATAAATCATAGCTTATTCATCTTAGCTCAATCATCTTAGGTTCTAGTGGGACTGCTTGAAATATGTGCTAACTTTACTCTTTCGAAATATATTGTTTTAAATGACAAAATGACAGTAGCTGTTTTTCAAACCAAATTCCAGGAATGGTTTATTTGTACCTATCCCTTCCATTAATAATGAACCTGTGACATTCGTGACAAATAACACACATCTAGGTGTAATTATACATTATAAACAGGCTTGAGATGGACATATATAATGAGACGTGTTAAGTAACCCTTTCCATAATTAATATGCTTATCAGAGGTTTCACACCATGTTCTTAACGTACAAAGTAAACATGATTTAGATATTTCCTTTGCAATGGCTGTGGCTTTCTTTTGGTGGTGAAAGCATAAACAGCATATAAAGTAACCTGTTGTAATGTCCATTTGCTAAATATACAAAACATTGTTTGGTATTCCAATGAGGTATGTCTATAATTTTATCAATAATGATATTAATTGATTTGGGTGTTTTGTTTGCAAAAGTGTCTAGAGTTTCAAAACACGTTTAATTCCTTCTACCAATTTGCTTGTATAAGATATCGTATCCATCTGTTTTACTAAATTACAGTTGTAGCGGCCATCTCCTGAAAACAAGTACTTAATAAAAGTAATTTTTTTCTTTTCATCTAACGTTTCTTTATTAATTGGTCTTGGCATATCGTTATTGTCATTCTGTGCTACAAACGATACTATTGAATGTCAAAACATTAATTGATTAATGGAAAATTCGTTTATGGGCTAATTGTAGTCACACGAGTAATATGATTTTAATATTAGGTAGTGATTTTCTAAAGATATTACGGCAATTCCCGAAATGGATGTTCTCAGAAATTGAAGCATAAGAATATGTTCTTAATAATTCAATTATATAATTCGTTCTGGTTCTGTGCAATTTATTTTTTTGCCTGATATATGTGCTACCTTATTAGGTTAGGTATGTGTGCATGCTTATGTATGTGTTGTTCCGGCATGTGTATGCCGGTATGTGTATGCCGATATGTGTATGTGTATTTATATATCTGTGTATGTACGTCTGATTGGCTAAACACTTCGTTGTTGACTCTATGATATCATCTTTGTTCTTTATCTGTCAACAACATCCCTTAAATAATAAAGAAAATAAATAGTGTTTTCTACTGATAAAAAATTAATTATACGAAAAGGTTTAAGTGGTAGTGTGTCTTCATGTGCACATTTACGTTTCTCAGCAGTCAATTTATGTAACATTTTCTGCCTAAAACATTTATTTTTGACTACTGATAGACGAATTAAGCACACATCCTTTAATGATTTTCTTATACGGCATTTAGTGGGAGTGTAGGTTCTGGAATTATATTTTATCAAGCCGATTGTTTGATGACCTACCTGATAGCCCATTTTGTCGTTATGTTATCTCAATACCCAACGTCCATAAAATTTGCATATTTATTGAATACTGCCTATGGATGCAGCAATTCGTGTTTACCGGGAACAAAAGATTTAAACCTTCTAAAACCTTGGATAAGGACCATCATGGGTCTAGATAAAGGCAACGAGATCACCATACATATTAACAATAGGATGAGAGGCATCACCGATGAGAGTTTGCAAATAGATACTGATATATTACCTTTCATGTAACAGTAATATGCTGCTTTAGAAGAATAAAACGAAACATGTTAGTGATGCCGTTACAACTATTCAATGACCAAGACCATAATATATATCAAACAGTTTTGGTTCACCATAACTGTGTATATAAATTAACGCTTGTACGCATAATTTTAGTACATTCAGCTGATATATTTAAAAAATGTCAACACGGCGTTTGGCATTTAACCAATTGTGATATATATATATATATATATATATATATATATGAAGCTTGTCTGGCATAGGCATTGTCATAATGTAATTTTCAAATTATATAAATGAGAGCAAAAGGTCACGTGTATATATTGAGTTTGTAGAGTAAATGGTATATATACGCAAACAGAGACACACACAAACCCATTCAAAAACACACAAACACACAAATACGCTCAAAGTTGCACACACAAATATTAGCATACACTTCGCCGAGGTATCAGCCAATTAACAGCTTTGTTTTATTGATAGTGTAATAAGTTATTGTTCTATCCATATAATCAATGCAAACAAGTTACACCTTTGACACCTTATTATGATATGATGGGGATAATGTGCTGGAGGCACAGTTACACATTGTCTAATTGTTCGTAGAAATAATAGCTTTAATGTATTTTCTTCAGTTTCTTTTTTATATTAAGTAAATTGACAAGAAAAACACCTATTGCTAACGCAATCCAAACTGAAACAAAGTATATTTAAAAATAAATGTGAGGATTTTTTCATTTTACACAAATGTTTCAATACGATATCGTGCGATTTCAAATGTATTTTGCATCTCATTATGTAGTATATTTTGGATTGATACATGTGATTGTCGAATTTGTTTTTTTCGAAGTGAGCCATGACTTTGTGACCCATATTTCAGCAGTAAAACTTAAGATTAAGGATATAATGAATCACAAATTGAGAAAGTGTTGTATCTGGCTACAGAACTTAGGAATTGTAATTACTCTATGTTAGAGAGAGAGAGAGAGAGATAAAACAAATCAGCACTTTGAATCAGAGGAAATAGTATCAACAAGCGGAACATACAGATTAGTTGTAATTAGGAACCTTGTTTACTGGCCTTCAAGACATAATATATTAATAGCGTAGGGTACTGAAACCCAACGAGTGTAGAATTAATTTATATAGCTTGAATGACTGACTGATGTTTTATCTCACAAACTTATATGATATGTGGGTTCGATTATCTTGTTTACCTGATAATTCAAAGTTGTCCGAAATTAAACACTAAACGACCTTAACTACATTCTGACTGCCTGACTGTCTCACATACTGACTGACTAAATGACTGACTCATATGCTGACTGACTGGGTGGCAGACTAGTTCTCTGACTCATTGTTAAAGTTATATAGTCAGACGCTGACACACTGCCCAAATGATAGACTGACCGAGTCCCTGACAAACTGACTGACTAACTGACTCTCTGATTGACTGACTGATTGATTTACTGACAGTCTTTACGGCCTGACTGGCTATCTGACTACGGCCTGATTGGCTATCTGACTGACTGATTGACAACCTGACTGAGTGATTGAGTGACTGACTGACCAAGTGACTGATTCACTGACTGAGTGTACGAGTAGTTGGTTAAGTGAGTGATGTTATGTGAGAGTGAGTGAGTGAATGGGTGAGTGAATGGGTGGTTCAGTGGTTGAGTAAGTGGGTGAGTGAATGTATGTGTGAGTGAGTGAATGAGTGAGTGAGTAAGTGGGTAAGTGCGCCATTTACACTCTTACTCATTCTCTTTCATAAGTCTAATTTTATATATGAAGTTTTCAGGAAGTACCTCAATGCTTCCTTACTTATTATTTTCGGAACAACGACAATGTTATTATTGGGGTTATGTGTTTATGTATGTGTTAGCTCTTACTTGGTGTATGTTTTGCGTGCGTGCATGTATGTGTGTGAGTATGTATGTGTATGTGTATGCGGTGATTGTTTGTGTGTGTGTGTGTTTATGTGTGTGTGTGTGTGTGTGTGTGTGTGTGTGTGTGTGTGTGTGTGTGTGTGTGTGTGTGTGTGTGTGTGTGTGTGTGTGTGAAAGAAAGGTACTGTATATAAGTGACCTTAATGAGCGAACAGCATGATTGCGAAAGTGACCATTTATTTGTCAGTAAGTAATTGAGTAACTTAGAACAAAAATATGATTAATTAGCATCTTAATTATTTCTAAGTTGTTTATAAAACAGACAGTAGGCTTGTCCACGAGTAGAAAGATTTCATTTACAGGTTGTCATCAGTATCCTCATCAGAACACACGTAATTTATTAATCATCAACTTTTCTATTAACAAATCGACACTGTCGACGTACTAGATGATGGAGCAATGTAAAACTGCCATGTTAAGTAGCGATTTTCTATTATTCACTTTATATAGATTAGATCAATAACAATCAAATCAAGAGTTGGGGCATAGTTTAACAATTATCGTAATGCTAATAGTCTGTTTTTTTTTTGGTATTATTGTTTTGCATGTTTTTGTTATTATTGTAAATGGCGTTGTTACCTTACAAATTATTTTCCAGAATTATTTAAATAATCAATTACGGAAATACTTATTTTAATAGGTTTCGATGGCATTAAGTTACATCTTTATCGAATCGAATCATTTGTTAAATATTATTCCCAACGAGGGATTTCGGATGCAGAACGATTTTTTTTCCAGTAAAACACGGAAATAATATGGGCCTGATTTGGTATACAGAATCGGTTCAAATATGCATCTATTGTAATCAGGCTTATTGGGTTATCTGACGTGTTTGTATATTTAAAGGTAAAGACAATTCGTATGCTGACTATAACTAAACTTATATATTCTCTTGAAATGCAAATATTCCTTAACTGATTCAGACAGATCCAACAAGTGACTAAATCACTATGTATATGGCCGCAAACATATCTTTTAATTCAGTGACCCTCCACCTTTATAATATAGCCCTTTCCAAGAACCATGCCTTATCTATTCCCTATTAAGTTTAACCGTGATTTACTACGGCCTATAACTTGACTACGTTAAGCCAGAAATCCAGTAATCGGATTAACTCAATGGCGTGTTGTTTTACGAAATTGACGCATCAATCACTCCCCGAGTGTTGACGGAACACCGTAAATGACGGGAGGATATAATAAATAGGTTATCTCCATGGCCTAGTGGGTAACATCGTGGAACGTTCTTTAGCATAGACATGCCGTGCAGGAAGTCGGAGGTCCGACTCCGGCCGTCGCAGTAGAGTAGGATCAGGTTTTATCCGACTACGCAACAGGCAACGGTTTCTCCATATGCGTTTCCTTCATTTGAGATATCTAAGCCACGTAAAATAAGAGCCATTTCGGCCATTATATATATATATATATATATATATATATATATATATATATATAATCATCATAATCATGATGGCATGTATATCAAACACATATATTAAACTAGCAACTTCTTATGTAAAGCTAATAATAATGAAAATGTATATTTAATAAAACGCCCTTACTAGCAGGAGCTATTCAAAGCCCCTGTATAAATAATATGTGATATAATAATACCAAACATAATATGTTTGTTAAAAACGTTGTAAGTGATTTAAAGCATAATCATTATATATCTGAGAAATCAACATTGTTGTGTTTTAGAATAGTTTTAAAATGTTCAAGGGACGAAACGTTTACAATATCTGCCGGTAACCTATTCCACAAAGTGGAGGTTACAAGACTGAACGCTCAATCACCATATGACTTGAGCCGTGACACTGGCACCTGCAATAGTATCTGACTGGATGACCAGAGTTTTCGGGATGACACCAGTTCACCAGTTCACACAAGTATTATGACGCCATATAATTAATATATTTATAAGTTATTCATATAATTTTGAATTGGATACCAACGTAGTTTTTGAAGAGTTGGGGTGATTTAATCATATTTTCGATCATTTGTCACAATGCGAGTTGCACTATTCTGAATTCGCTGATGGTGATATTTTAGTTTCTCCAGTGACTGGTTCTTGTTATATTTCCGATAGTTTGGACGTGGGCTATTAATTATTTTTAAACCACCAACTAAGTAACATATGGAAGACAATATATGATAAAGAATAGGAACAAATTTGTTTTCTTTTACGCTTGCTGTAATTGCTGTAAAATGAGAAACCTGGCATTTTGGGAAATAAGTCTATTATCATGAAATATAATACGACAGGGAAAAGAATCAATTAAGAATAATCGTGCAGCAAATGGATGGAATATCTTAATAGCTTCAGTTTCCAGATTTATCTTTAATGGCTTGTTATTATTAGAAAACGTCATTCATGGATACTGTGAGAAGATACCATGAAGTATATGAAGTAATAATAATAAGAAAACATATCATCTAAACTATTAGTAATCTTCATTTTCGAAAATAATCTGGAACTAGGAGTGGTTTTGAAAATCACTTGATTGTGTACAGTTGAGGTGAATGTTTAAAATAAAACAATTATTGAAGACGATTGCCGGTGTTACATTTATAAGCTATTGTTAAAACGACTACGGGAATATCTTGTATTACCACCAGCTAATACCGTTTAAGGGATACAGTGCTATCATTATTTGGAAATGTCAGAAATCGTGAATTGTATGATTATTTCCATACATTTTCATATTATTACGTAATTGAAAAAAACAAATGTTATAATGGTATCATAACTTACTTATTAGGTGAGAATACATAATAATATTATAAAATTAAGATCCTGAAATCCGATTATATTTAACAACATTTCTCAGAGAATAGATAATAATAATAATAATAATGTATATTTAATAAAGCGCCCTTACTAGCAGGAGCCATTCAAAGGCGCTGTACAAATAATATGTAATTTAACAATACCCCAAATAATGTCTGTAAAAACCCCTTAATAATTTAAAAGATATAATTATTTATCTGTGAAAGCGACCTTAAATAGGTGTGTTTTTAGAAGAGACTTAAATTTTCCAAGAGACGACGAATTTATAATATTTGCCGGCAACTTATTCCACAAATTGGGGGCTGCAACACTAAACGCACAATCACCATATGATTTGAGCCGAGCCCTGGCACCTGCAATAGTACCCGATTGGATGACCATTTTTCGGGATGACTTTCTAATGGAAACCAGTTCACCCGGGTTTTTGGCCCATATCATTGATAGATTTATAATTTAAATTAACAGAATCTTAAAATGGATACGCTGTCTCCCAGGTAGCCAATGTATTTTTTGAAGAATTGGGGTGATATGATCATATTTTCTAGTATTTGTCACTATGTGAGCTGCACTATTCTGAATTCGCTGAAGGCGTTTAAATTTTATTATAATCAGATATGCCATATAACAGGGAGTTACAATAGTCTATACGAGATGTAACAAAGGCATAACTACACTTACAAGTGATTCTTGTGTCAACAATGCTTTTAAACAGTGGATATTCTTCAGATGGTAGTAGGCAGCTTGGCATACTGATGTCACATGTTCATGCATGTTAATACATTGGTAAAAAATAACCCCTAGATTTTTCCCCTTGGGAAAAAATGCCCCCATCTGTAATCTGGTGTCTTTAGGGTTTAACACAATGTGGTAGCCAAATATAAAATATTTGTTTTATTATCATTTATTTTTAAAAAGATTTTGAGTCATCCATAGCCGAATATCAGCAATACAATGTTCTAAATTCTTCAAGGAAGAGGAGAAATTTAACTCATTGTCAGGATCCAGTGATATATACGGCTGTGTGTCATCAGCATACAAGTGATATTTAACCCCATATCGCTGCGCAATGATCCCAAGAGGACGGGTATACATTGTAAAAACCAGAGGACCAAGAACTGAACCCTGTGGTACACCAGACAACAAAAACTGAATGTCAGATAAAATACCATGAACAGACACTCTGTGGGAGCGTTGTTCCAGATAGGATCTAAACCATTCAAGTACTCTACCTGACAGACCAAACATGTCTTTTAACCTAGAAAAAAGTACATTATGGTCAACTGTACCCAAATCAGCAGACGGGCCCAGAAGAAAAAATTATTACTAGCTTCCGATCAGTTGACATCATAATATCATTTTTCACCCAAACCAAGGCTGTTTCAGTGCTGTGACCACTTTTATAGGCAGACTGTAGTGATTCATTAAGGTTATTATTGTTTAAATATTTGTTTAGATGGAAAGCAACTGCCTTTTCTATAACTTTAGATAAAAATTAAAAAATTTGAAACAGGTCTGTAATTGTTTAGAATATTACAGTCCATAGTGTGGGTTTTTAAATTTAAAGGTTTTACAAAAACAGCTTTTATGGATCTTGGGGGAAAAAACCCAAAGATAATGATTTATTAACTATATTTGTAATTGGGGTTTTTCAGAACATTCCCGACAATCTTTCACAAGCCCATGTAGGCATAGGGTCAACTGCACAGAAAGCATTAGATGACTTTTTCAGCAACTTTTGATATCAGTCTCTGTAAAAGGGTCAAATGTATCCATCATGGATATGCAAAGGGCTCTTCTACCAATGGGGTACCCTGTGATAAGGTGCTGGACTGGAACCCACTATGTATATTTAATATTTTTTGACAGAAAAGTTATTAAAACAATGGGCCCTATCTTTATCTGAGTTGATATTATTTGGGAGGACAGTTTGACTTTTATGTAATACTTTATACAAACACTGAAAACAGTCCTTTGATTTTCCCCTTTGGGTGTTTTTATCTTTCTATTATGGGATTCAGATTTAGCAGAGGCAAGGGTATTTTTAACAAAAATTTTACTGACCTTGAACATTTCCCAAAAAGAACACACAAACTGGTCCTGATCCACAGCCGCTCACAATACCTTCTGTGTCTCTTTTCAACCTGTATGTTCTTTTTATCCATGGAAGCCTTGGTCTGCTTGGCATTTCTTTGTCCTTAAAGGTGCATGTTGATCTACAATGTCTCTCAATGTATTATCATAGAAATCCACCAGATGATCCACATCATCCGGTGGATCCAAAAACCAAAAAGAGACTCGCAGATCAGCAAAAAAAGCCTCCTTGTCAATTGACTTGTATCTTCTATATTAAATATCTTTAGCTGAAACAGATTGTTTCTGTAAAGATACATTAATGTCAACAAGGAAATGGTCAGACAGCATGGAAGACACAGACACACCTTTAATCAAATTGTCATCATCACGGGAGATGGGGGAAAATCTAAGATTGACCATGTCTTTTGTGTTCTTTCTTGGACATGCTGCCTGGGGAGATCTTAAAAATGTCAGCCAGTTGTTTGGTATCTGCATTCCTCTGGCAATCCCAATGTATATTGAAATCACCTAAGATTAACAGATGACCACTGTTGGTAGCAAGAGAGTCAACAAATTCCGAAAATTCCTTGAAGAAATCTGCTGCTTTCAGGCCATTTTTCTTAGTGGGGTGTACTCGGTAGATAATAGCTACACGAACACTTTTCCCCCCAGATATAAAGTCAGTTGGTAATTTTCAAAAGACTTAGCCTGAAAACGCAAATGGGTTTCATACTTCAAAGAATCACGGAGAAGAATGCCGACTACCCCACCTTTTTTTGAATCCGAGCTGCATGGTGGAATGAATATCCAGCTGGAGTCACATCACCAACAATTTTCTGGTCTGAAACATTACCAGTCAGCCAAGTCTCTGTTATGACAAGAGCATCAAGATCCATATCCTTAACAACATCAGATATTTCATCAGATTTATTACAGATCGACTGACAGTTAATAAGACCAATACTTACATTTTGTACAGCTGTGCCAATTATATGGTGTTATTGGCACAGTGATCAAATTACTGGCATCAGACCCAATCTGCTTTGGATGTTTTCCACTACATGGGCGCATCGCTAAACAAATGGTATTATCAGCATAGGGTCGTAATGCAAGCAACTGATCTCTACTATAATTCATTATAATTATAGAAATAAAATAAGTGAAAAATTTAAATAAAGAAATAAAATAAAACAAAACATACACAAGCAAAAACCTTATGGGAAACACTGGAGCGGGCGATAATATAGGGCGTCAAATGAGCAGTTAAAAGGAAAATACAAGAAATACAAAATAACTAAATATAATCAATTTATATTAATATAAATTAAATCTATATTATATAATATGCAAAATACACCAGTTTCACTGGTGTAACTTATCTAATAGCTGAACTATCCGAGAAATATTCCGGTGCCATTACATCGAGAGCCGGTCATACTTCCTGCCACAGTTATCAGATTGTACTCATAAATAAATCTAACTAGTCTATTCTACAAATAAAACCACATATTTCTAAATAAAAAGAATTAATAAAACAATTAACCTATTGTTTTTATTTGAATTAAAATTAATAAAATATTAGTTGTTTTCTTCACATTATTCTCTTCTTAAGACTTTTAATAACATTATCTGATTCAGATATTACTCATCACTTTAATGACAACCGATGAATGTGGTGGAAACGAAATGAATGCATGCATGAGACATCAGGTACATTTGTCTTGATTTAGAATTAGGCGAGAAATATTGGGCAACACCGAGTCATAACATAACACATAAGACATCTTGCATTACAGCTCACATTACTCCAAATTTCTATGCCAGCAACTGTTCTTATTTATTACAAGTAGCGATATTAGCCATCATCCAGTTTTCCTCTTTATTGTCATCTTCTGTAGCAGTGATATCATTCCTTCCCAACATGAACCATGTCTCACAAGCTGCAGAAACTAATACCCCATAAGTCGGTCAGTAAATCCTCTCCTAAGTAAATTTAACATACTAGGTATAATCTATTGATATAATTATTCGTGAGAGTTATTTGCTACTAAGCCCAATACGTTCTCTTGTAATCTGAAAGGGATACAGAACGGTTTCGACCAATGCCCGTGTGTTATACCTTGACCTATTGCTTACACGTGTTTGCCAAATATATGGAATTTTCTGCTACATTTAGAAAGTCATGTTGATAGATTGTGTATTTAGTCTATGATATAATAGTTACAAAATAGCTTCTATGGGTATTTCATTTATAAAACATTGTCTACATCAGCATTAAAGTATAGTATGGCATGTAATTATTTAACCAACTTGCATCATACACATACGTAATTCCTTACTTCTAAAAGGGACTCCTTTGGTTCAAAAATTGAAGTTGCAGGTTAAAAATGTTCTTAGTTCCGGCATTTCCCTTGTGGCTAGAGGAACATGCTAAGAGGTTCACTTGTTTAAATCAAGGGGTGCATATACGGCAATTATAATAAACACATATGTGTATCCTCCAACAGGTGGTTCAATAATGTTACTGTGCATATGTAAGAGAACACTTTGTGTTGATTTAGTTCTACGATTATCAAACTAATAATTGTGATGAATGGCAATGGGCTGGAAGTGCTATTCTAAAGACGTTACACTTTAGTTTTAAATTTTCGTACATTACCCAGAACTTAGTAACTGATTAAACTGTATTTGCTAAATAATTACTATTGAAATTGTAGTAAATCTTTATAAAAATTAAACGTTCCTGCTCAAGTCTAAGATTTACTATTACTTCAATATTTAAATTCTTTAAAAAAAAAAACTGTAACAAAAATATAAAACAATTCTCGTATCTTATTATATCAAAGTAAAAACGAAAGAACTACACCAATGGCTATTCTAATGATTTCGCCTCATCTCGTATACAAATTTATGATGATTTAGAATATAATGGAATTATTAACCTAGAAGTTAAAAACGATAAATGTGAAACCAGTCATAGTAGTGTATGCCACAATTGAGGCACTTTCCACTCCGTTTGAATAACAGAAAAACGTGTTCGAATATTTCATGAAATTTCGCATATGCCAATTCACATTAGATCAAATATCCTCATAGAGAAAGAAATACTATTTTAAGGCGTCCATAAATACATTAGCACTATTTGGAACCAAAGGGACTGCAATGTTGGTTTCGATTTCATCATTTGTCATAAATAGGAATTGCTAAATTAAGAAGGTTACCAATCAAAATCATATGTTATACATTTTCTTTGCATTTGTGTTTTTTCTAAATATTTTAGTTGTTATTCCAATTGTATTCATCGGGAAATAACTTAGTCTCGCCTCAAATTCAAAGGTTAAGAAGATATATTTCCCTCCATTTTATAAAAGTTATCGTCATATGAGTTGAGATAAACAATTATCACATTTAACTATCTTAAAGTTGGATAATAGAAAGGGTCATTTCCGATAATAGTATGCAAACCGCGAATTAACATCTTCATTTCTATGAAATACTATTCTAGCATGTCCATATAAGTGAGTGGGTATATGACAGAATATGTGTTTGTCTTTTGGTTGTTGTGAGATAGCGTTGTTGTGGATATGTATAAGTATGCGTAGTGTGTACATGCGTGCGAGTGTGAGTGTATACATTTGTGTAATGTTTAAATGAATAATCCGTGCTTATGGAGTATTTAATATATATATATATATATATATATAGGCATACTGAGTGATGAAGTGTTTCTGCTTAGTCTAGTATATTAGTATATTATAATAAAGTGTTACTTTTAATCATAATAATCCGCTAAAAATATAATATACGTTCTTTTAAAATATATATATATATATATATATATATATATATATATATATATATATATTATTTATGAATACAAATATTTTCTTATTATATTCACCAAAGTGATATTGGTTTGTATACGGACGGTTTATCTGGTGTCTTATTATTCAATAGCTATCTTGTAAAGAACAACTATTACTGTCAGATGGATTCAATGTCTCAGCGATCCACATTATAATGATTGTATTGGTAATATGCACTATATATCGAGTTCGAGAAAGTATTACAGAAGAGTACTTCGTTAAGTACCTAAAATTATGAAAATCTGTTATTATCGAACTGATAGAACTGATACATGCTATCTCATCAAACAATTCGGTGAACCCAAAATAAAAATTGAATTATATTTCATGTTAGTCCTGCAAAAATGTTAAAACTAGTCAAATTATATTCGTTTACATGTATGCCAAAACGTATCATTATTAAATATTGAATATATTATTTTGTTTGGAATCCAATTCGAAATCGATTAATTAAAACAATATACGTGTGTGTGTGTGTGTGTGTGAGTATGTGTGTTTTTATTCGTGTGTGAGTATGTAGTTTGAACGTTTGTGTTTTACGGCGTATGTGTAATTATATTGTGTGAGTGTGTGTACGTGTGTTTATGCGTGACCCCAAAATAATACAAATATATTGGGGAAGACTTGATAGATAATGAAATCACCTATAATTGTCCCAGAATTTAGTATTGAATTCGCAAGGAAAGGAACCTTACAATAAAATTCCGGAAACATATCAGTCTGTAATATGAAATATAAATAGCGAAATCAGACTAATCGGCTTTAATGATGCTTGCTTTCAAGTCAATAAAGCCAAGATATGAATATACACAGATGCTAAATCGTTTTATCAAACCAGCTCATGCAATTGCCATGATATATATAGTTCATTTTTAAAATATATGAGTAGCATTTATCTTCCTGTCAGGTCATGTCTATTTAGCATCCACCGACAATATCATGTTTATGCGAAGAGGCATTGGAAAGCATTCATTATTCTTATCTAATGCTTTATCACCGTGTGTGTCACTACTTCGGCTTAGTAAATATTCTTTTAAACACACAAAACATACACAAACGTCGCATTCAAACCAATGTCACACATACATATATTCACGCACACTCAATCATTCAAAGACGTGCGCTTTAAATATTCACACACATATACATACGCATGCACGCGCAACTAATACACACATACATCAACAGACACAAATTAGATACGCCTATTTAGCCATTTAGACATACCAGCAACGTAAAACAATTTCTACTTGAGTCATTATTATTATCTGAATGTATTTTGTTTCTATTTTCTAGTTATTTTATAAACGAATGATTGCATTTTTAAAATTTCGTTTAATATGAAAAGTATTATACTTTTCATATAGAACAAAACAAAATGTTTTAATTTTAATGAATAATCTATTGTAAGTCAAAAATTTATTTTTCACCGCTAAAATTGTAATCGTTGTTTTTTATTTCCTTAACATATGTTATACTTTTTACAGCAACGCTAAAACCATTCATATGTTAATATGAATAATTGACAATAGTTAAATGATTTTAACATTTAAGTGCATGGGTTTATTCTAGTATACATAATTACAAAATATATTTTTCTCCCATATTCTGATCTATTTGATGGAAAACGCGCTGAATTTAATTTTCCTATCGAAAATGGAGTTATCTCAGGTATTTATATATTTAAAAGTGAAGAAAATAAGTGTGCTGAAGATATCTGAATGTCCATATTCTATTGAAATGCAATTATTCCTTAATCGATCGAACTACGTCAATATGAATATATAGCTGCACGAGCATCTAATAATTCAGTGACCTTCGACCTTTAAAATATAGTTGTTTCCATGACTCATGCCTTATTTGTTCCGTATTATGTTAAACCGTTATTTGCTTTGGCTTACAACTTGACTACGTCAAGCCAAACATCGTGTAATCGGAATAACTCAATGCATTAAGAAATTGACGCATCAGTCAAACCTCAAGTTTTGACGGAACAATGTAAAATACTGTAGGATGTAATTAATAAGTTATATTTTGTCTAAATTAACATTCCCTCTATGGCCTAGTGGATAACAAAGTGGGACGTTCTTCCTCACGGACATGCTGTGCTGGAGGTCGGAGATTCGAATCCAGGTCGTCGCAATCGAGTACAAAGAGGTTTAATCCAAACACCCGACTGGCAAGGGTTTCTCCGCCGAATAAGCCATATATTGTAAATTATAAGTTCACTTAGAATTAGTCCCCGTGGTGAAGCAGTAAGTTACAGAAGAAATGTGGCTTCCTCATTTAAAATAGCCATTTCTGACATTAAATATATCTATAAGGTTTTGTTGATGTAGTAATTGTTGACGATTTTTATGATTGTCTTTGGTTTGTTATTTCAATCTAATTAGAAACAACCTTTCGTTAACACGACAATTGAGACACTTTAATATCTTGCATATAGCATTTGTTATCCGCCTACTGCATCATTGCATCATCTGGCGGCATATATCCTTTGAGAAATACGAGGACTTAATACGACACTACAACATAAATTGATATTATATGATAAACCGGTCACAAATATCATGTTAGTGTCTCCAGTATCTGGTCCTTGCTATTTTTTCGATAGTTTGGACGTGGATGAATAAGACATTTTAAGACATCAGCTAAGTCACAAATATAATACAATATATGATGAAAGGATAGAAAAATATATTTTCTAATACCCTTTCTATATTACTGTAAAAAGAGAAGCCTGGCATTCAAGGAAATATATATATAATCTAAATTAGTAGTAATATTTATGCACAAAATATCCTGGATATGGTAATCGTTTAGAAAAGCAATTAAGTGTGCACAATCACAATACGAGAAGAACTGTTCATGTGAATTTGTTTAGAATAATATATATTGAAGTGCAATGTCAGTGACAAATGCATAAGTTGCTGATAATATCATCAAGGGAATACCCTGTATTACTGCCAGCTAATGTCTGTTGCGGGATAGAGTCGCTGTCATTATTCGAAAATGTCCGAAATAGTGCAGTGTATGATTAAAACGGTAAATATACGTATTTTCAAGTAATTGAAAAATTAAAATTAAAACAATTACATCAAATTGTATCATAACATAGTTTTTAGAACAGAAGACAAAATAGTATTTTGAGATTAAGAGTCTGAAATCCAATCGTATAGAACACAATTTTCCAGACAATAAATCTCACTAGTCTATATTGCAAACAAAGCCACACATCTCTAAATAAAAACAATTAAAAACTACTAACCTATTGTTTTGATTTGAACTAAAATTAATCAAATGTTAAATTTTGTCAAATTCTTCTCTTCCTTTGATTTCTAATTCAGCCAGTACTCATCACTTTACTGAAAACGGACGACATCAGATACATTTGCCTTGATTTTGAATTAGGCGAGAATATTGGCCAACACGGAGTTTTTCTTATGACGTCATACATTACTGCTGATATTACTCCTAATTCCGATGCCAGCAACCTTTCTTATTTACTACATGTAGCGATAATAGATATCATCCTGTTGTTCTCTCAATTGTCATCTTCCCAACATGACCCATGTCTTACAAGTTGCTGAAACTAATACCCCATAAGTCGGTCAGTAAATCCTTACCTAAGGATATTTAACATACTAAGTACAATTTATTGATACCATTATTCGTAAGACTTACTTGCTACTAAGCCCGTATGTTACGCTCTGACCTATATATTACACATGTCTGCCAAATAAATGGAATTTCCGCTACATTGAGAAAATCATGCTAGTTGATTTTGTATTAGGTCTATGAAATAATATGTCAATTATAGCTTCTATGCGGTAATTATTTCCTGCCATGACCAATGCATTTTCTTGTAATATAAAAGGGATAATGAAGGCTTCGGACCCTCGCCCGTATGTCATGCTTTGACCTATAGGCTACACATTGTTGCCAAATATATAGAATTTCCTCCTACTTTGAGTAAGTTATGCAAGTTGGTTTTGTATTTGGTCATTGAGATAATAGATAAATTATAGCCTCTATTTGGTAATTCAATTATAGATTTATCTTCATCGACAACAAAAATGGCTGATAGTAGTATTGCATAACATTTTCCACACAGTTAAATATTGTAATAAAATATAAACTCAAAAATACATCACACACGCTCACAAACACAAATACACACGCCCCTACATACATGCGCGCGTGCATACACAAACACATACACATACATATACACATACACACATACTCGCACATACACACACACACACACATACCCCCCCCACACACACACATCAAGGAATGACATGCATACAGGAATATATATATAATACAGCTTATGCAAAACACAGTTCATCAAAAACTTTATTTTTAATATATCATTGTGTCGCTTTAATGTGTGAATAATAGTACATTAATTTATATATATATATATATATATATATATATATATATATATATATATATATATATATATATATATATATGATGAACCAAATTTTGTATACATTTTATTGTTTTCTATTGGTCTCTTATTGTTAATGGTAGTACAGACATTGCGTAATATATACTATTTATATCAGCATCACTATCATGTTTAATTTTGTTCTTTCTTCTTCTAAGGCAGCCTGTTATTTGTGCACGGACGGTATTCATTAATATAGAAATAAACCAACATTTAGGTCGCATATTATGCTTGTATGTAGGCTAGGTGATTATTCTGCGGTTTTACCACATTTTGTATTCACAAACGCTTTTTCTCACATTATTTATGATAATGTTTGTTTTCCATAAAGTATCTAGCCAAGTTTTGGTCTATGGAAGCCTATGTTAGCTTGAATTCATCAGTTTGTATTTGAAAACTCGCAACGATGATGACCCTCACCCTATATAGTTAATATGAATCGTGATAGTTTTGCTTTTATGTGGAGTACCAAGAATAAATCCATTATGTTCTTTATCCCAGATTTTAGAAGATTATCTTTTGTTTTTGGTAAACACGGATTAATGTATCCGTAGGCAGCATTCAATGACTATGGTAATTTCATGGATCTTTAGTATTGAAATCACTATCTTAGCGACAAAGTAATCTCTCACGAGAGTCATCACAACAAATATATTTCCATATTCCACACTCCCACTAAATATTGTATAACAAAATCACACTAATTGAGATATTTGGGCTACATAATGATTCATATACTGACTGATACTTTAGCTCAACGTATATATGCATCTCAACCGTGTATGTACGTTCAATTATTGAGATTATTCTTCTGTTCCTTGTTCACTTCTACATAGTCAGGTCATATGTGTTGGAAATCCCAAAGAATCCCGATTGATCAGCTGCTTTATTTATCGTAACCGTAAGCGTTGTTAGTGAAATATAATAGTTAGGAGTGGCATTACCTGTTTATATGAATCTCAGTTTACATGTATATCGCATTGTTATTATTACAAATCCTCTTAGCTATCAAAGTGTTGCGTGCACATTCAGTTGACGCATAAGAATAATGCATTAATATTTCCTTAGATTTGTGATTTTCATTAAATAGTTATAGGAATATCTCTATATAACATGTTTAGCACACTTTGTGGTGAAGTTCTACTAAGCAAAACCTGCTACCTTGGTTTTCAGCAATTCCTTTCCATTTTTAATGTGTCACATACTTTATATGTTCGTGAGTTTATTCTCTAAGACGTATATACAAGCATAATAACATGAATATGAAAATCGCTAAAACCTAATATTTGATATCGATTCATGTTTATTTATTCCCATACACAAATAGATAAGCATCATTAGCTTTGTCTATTAATAATGTTTGTCCATTGACCTAAGCATCATTTTAAATATGTTTCTGGCCATTCCGATTCACTGGTAACACTTTTGATTTTTATAATCACATCATCTCATTATATCGTTCATCAACTTAGTCAATCACTAGGGAAGTAACTGATTGCTTCCAGTATGTAACACACTAATGCTAAAAGTGGATCTATAAACATAATTTGCAGGTATATATATATATATATATATATATATATATATATATATATATATATATATATATATAATATTCCAATATATTTATCATAAACAACAACTTTGGAGAATTGTTTATGTTTTCATTATGTTTAAACAAGATTAATTATCAATACTCTGTAACATGTAGATTAGTGCAATCCGCACAAAAATGATATAGTGGTTAAATGTTAAGGTGTCCTAGAAATTTAAAGACATTCACAGTTCCCTAACTTTTTCATAGAACAAATATAAACATTTGTTTATTTTTCAAAGTACAACATTAAATCCTTTGAATTTTCTATTTGATTGATGAAAATGATCAAAGTGTATAATTTAAATACATTTTAATTTTATCCACAAAATTGAAGACACATATATCATAATCATCATTTTGGAGTTAAGGTGATTATATCACATACTAATTTAAATCGATAATTTAGTCTGGAACAAATCAAATTGCTTAAATTACTTAATAAATTATGTATTTATTTAGTTGCTGACATTGTTTCACGAAAACAATTGCTGTGAACTACATTAACATTCCATCAACAGCAATATATATGTACTAAGCCGAACTAGTGGAACACACGGTGATAAAGCATTAGATAAGAATAATGAATGCTTTCCAATGCCTCTTCGCATAAACATGATATTGTGGGCGGATGCTAAATAGACATGGGCTGACAGGAAGATAAATGCTACTTATATATCTTAAAAATGAAATATATATATCATGGCAATTGCACGAGCTGGTTTGATAAAACGCTTTAGCATCTGTGTATATTCATATCTTGGCTTTATTGACTTGAAAGCAAGCATCATTAAAGCCGATTAGTCTAATTTGGCGATTTATATTTCAAATTACAAACAGAAAAGTTTCCGGAATTTTATTGTAATTTACGAATTCGATACTAAATTCTAGGATAATTATATGTGAATTCATTATCTATCCCGCCTTCCCCAATATATTTGCATTATTTTGAGGGAACGCATACACACATGTACACACACTCACTCAAATACACTTACACCTTCGCACTAATACACTCACACATACACACACACATGCAGACCACAGAATCACACACAAAGAAAACACACACTCACACACACACACCCATACTGTTTTAATTATTCGATTTCGAATTGGATTCCAAACAAAATAATGCATTCAATATTTAATTATAATATGTCCTGGCATACATGAAAACGAATATAATTAGGCTGTTTTTACATATTGTGTGGGTCTAGCAAATAAAATTCAATTTTTATTTTAGGAACACCTAGTTGTTTGATGAGATTGCATGTACCTGTTGTATCAGTTCGATAATAAGTAACCTGGTGATAAAGCAAAAATTACTGATTTTCATCATTTTATGTACTTTGTTTTACTTTGTCTAACTAGGAATATAGTGCATATTACCAATGCAATGATTATAAAGTGGATCGCTGAGACAATGAATCCATCTGACAACAAATAGTTTTTTTCTCCAAGATTGCTATTGAATAATAAGTTACCAGATAAACCATCCGTATACAAGCTAATGTCACTTTATTGAATATGATAAGAACACATTTTGTTTCATAAATAATTTAAAAATAATAATATATATATATATATATATATATATATATATATATCATTGTAATTGCACGTTCTAATCGTACTTATATGCACATGCTAGAATAGCATTTCATGGAAATCAAGATGTTAATTCCCGGTTTACATATTATTATCGGAAATGGCCCTTTCTATTACCCAACTTTAAGGTAGTTAAATGTGACTATTTGTATTTCAACTCATATGACGAAAACTTTTATAAATTGGAGGGAATATCTCTTCTTAATCCTTTTAATTCGAGGCGGGACTAAGTTATTTCCCGATGAATACAATTGGAATAAAAACCAAAATATTTAGAAAAAAACGCAAATGCAAAGAAAATGAAAAGCATATGATTTTGATTGGTAACCTTCTTAATTTAACAATTCCTATTTATGACAAACGATAAAATCGAAACCAACATTGCAGTCCCATTGGTTCCAAATAGTGCTAATGTATTTATGGACGCATTGAAATAGTTTTTCTTACTATATGAGGATATTTGATATAATGTGAATTGGCATAAGCGAAATTTCATGAAATATTCGAACACGTTTTTTTGTTATTCAAACGGAGTGGAAAGTGCCTCAATTGTGGCATACACTACTATGACTGGTTTCACATTTATCGTTTTTAACTTCTAGGTTAATAATTCCATTATATTCTAAATCATCATATATTTTTATACCAGATGAGGTGAAATCATTAGAATAGCCAATGATGTGGTTCATTCTTTTTTTACTTTGATATAATAAGATAAGAGAATTGTTTTATATTTTTGTTACAGTTTTTTAATATAGAATTTAAATATTTAAGTAATAGTTGTATTTGAATTATATTTTAGGAAAACATCATATTATGTAAATATTACAAATGTAAATCTTAGATTTCAGCAGGAATATTAGTTTTTATAAAGATTTACTACAATTTCGATAGAAATTATGTAGCAAATATAGCTTAACCAGCTACTAAGTTCTGGATAATGCACGACAATTTAAAATTAAGTATAACGCCTTTAGAATAGCACTTCCAGCCCATTGCCATTCATCACAATTATTAATTTGATAATCGTAGAACTAAACCACCTGTTGGAGGATATACATATGTGTTTATTATGATTGGTGTATATGCACCCCTTGATTTAAACTAGTGAACCTCCTAGCATGTTCCTCTAGCCACAAGGGAAATACTGGAACAAAGATAAAAGTTTGCCTACTCGACAGATGTTTCAGTCACGAAAGAAAATGTCTATATCTGCAACTTCAATTTTTTAACCAAACTAGTACCTTTTAGTAGCAAAGAATTGCCGTATGTGTATGATACATGTTGGTTAAATAATTGTGTGACATAATATCATTCTTATATGGATAATATTCAAGTTCATATGGTTTCAGAGTAATATCATGAAGGATATAATATTTTATCAATAGGGCTTTACATGAATAGTAATAAATGCTAAAGCTGGATATGGTTCAGCGAGATTAAATGTTTAATATAATTAAAACTAGAACTCATCCCAACAACGTATGATCGATCCCAATCTGAGAAGACTAGAGTTAATATTTGATAATAATAAGGGAATGAAGAAACAGATTATATATATATATATATATATATATATATATATATATATATATATATTTTTTTTGTGATATTATAATCAAATTAGATTATATGCATGTGGATATGTTTGGGTTATTATATGTGTGTATGCGTCTGTGAGTGCTGTGCACGTGTGTGTTTCGGAGTGTATTTTGGAATCTGTGTTTTAATAAAATATATAACTATGGTAATTTAAAGTTAGGCAATATTCATGCCAGCCTTTAATGCTGATGTAGACAAATCTTTATAAATGAAATAACCCATAGAAGCTATTTTGTAACTATTATATCATAGACTAAATACAAAATCTATTAGCATGACGTTCTAAATGTAGCAGAAACTTCCATATATTTGGCAAACACGTGTAAGCAATAGGTCAAGGTATAACACACGGGCATTGGTCGAAACCGTTCTGTATCCCTTTCAGATTACAAGAGAACGTATTGGGCTTAGTAGCAAATAACTCTCACGAATAATTATATCAATAGATTATACCTAGTATGTTAAATTTACTTAGGAGAGGATTTACTGACCGATTTATGGGGTATTAGTTTCTGCAGCTTGTGAGACATGGTTCATGTTGGGAAGGAATGATATCACTGCTACAGAAGATGACAATAAAGAGGAAAACTGGATGATGGCTAATATCGCTACTTGTAATAAATAAGAACAGTTGCTGGCATAGAAATTTGGAGTAATGTGAGCTGTAATACAAGATGTCTTATGTGTTATGTTATGACTCGGTGTTGCCCAATATTTCTCGCCTAATTCTAAATCAAGACAAATGTACCTGATGTCTCATGCATGCATTCATTTCGTTTCCACCACATTCATCGGTTGTCATTAAAGTGATGAGTAATATCTGAATCAGATACTGTTATTAAAAGTCTTAAGAAGAGAATAATGTGAAGAAAACAACTAATATTTTATTAATTTTAATTCAAATCAAAACAATAGGTTAATTGTCTTATTAATTCTTTTTATTTAGAAATGTGTGGTTTTATTTGTAGCATAGACTAGTGAGATATATTTATGAGTACATTTATTCTCTGAGAAATTTAGTTAAATATAATCGGATTTCAGGATCTTAATTTTATAATATTATTTTGTCTTCTGACCTAATAACTAAGTTATGAAACCATTATAAGATTGTTTTTTCAATTACGTGATAATATGAAAATGTATGGAAATAATCATACAATTCATGATTTCTGACATTTCAGAATAATGACAGCACTGAATCCCTTAAGTGGTATTAGCTGGCCCCAATGCAATATATTCCTTTCGTGGTTTTAACACTATCTTATACATTTAACACCGGCATTCGTCTTCAATATTTGTTTTATTTTAAACATTCACCTCAACTGTTAGATCTTCTTAATTTGTTCCTTACTTAAACCATATTACCGTCGTATTTTGATTGTACACAATCAAGTGATTTTTAAAACGACTCCTAGTTCCAGATTATTTTCGTACATGAAAAATACTAATAGTTTAAACGATATGTTTTGTTTTTGTTAATACTTAATATACTTTCCTAATATATTTTATTTGTTCTGCTAATAATGTAAATCAATATAATATGACTATAGTAGTGATGCTGGTTATGTCTGATTATTTATTGTTAAAACTCGGTATCTTCTCCAGTATCAATGAATGTCTTATTCTAATAATAACAAATTATTAAAGTTAAATCTGGAACCTGAACACTATCAGCGAATATAATATGAGTTAAATGTAAAACTCTTAGTCGATTTTCATGATTGAAACAACAATTTAAATAAATTTGACCACAATCTGAAAGTTATTAAGGTATTGCTTGCTCGAGTATACTTAATTAATTATTTTCGCTGTCGGACCTGTTAATGAGTTATACCACGGATTATATTTCGTAATAATAGACTTATATCCCAAAGGCCAGGCTTCTTCTTTTTAGAGCAAATATAGCAAGCGTATAAGAAAATAACTTGGTTCCTATGTGTTATCATATATTGTCTTCCATGTGTTACTTAGCTGATCGTTTAAAAATAATTAATCACCCACGCTCAAACTATTGAAAACCTAACTGAAGACACAAACACAATATTTGTGACCGTCTTATCACATAAAATATCATCTTCAGCGAATTCAGAATATTGCAACTCGCATAGTGACAAAAATTCGAAAATATGATTAAATCACCTCAATTCTTCAAAAACTATATTGGTTTTATGTTAAACAGGGTATCCAATTCAAAATCATATTAATAACTTATAAATCTATTAATTATATGGCGCCATAATACTTGTGTGAACTGGTGCCCATTAGAAAATTCATCCAGAAAACGCTGGTCATCTGGTCAGATACTATTGCAGGTGCAACCTTCTGGGGTCAAGTCATATGGCGACTGTGCATTTAGTGTTACAGCCTCCACTTTGTGGAATAGGTTACAAATAGATATTATAAATATTTCGTCCCTTGAATATTTTAAATATGTTCTAAAACACAACTTTCAATGTTGCATTCACAGATAAATAATAAATATATTTTAAATCATTTACAGCGTTTTTAACAGTCATATTATTTTGGGTATTATTATATCACATATTATCTGTACAGGGCCTTTGCATAGCTCCTGGTATTAAGGCATTATTAAATATAAAATTGCATTATCATTAGCTTTACTTAAGACGTTTCTTGTTTAATATATGTGTTTAATGTACATGCGATGATGATTATGATGATTATATATAAAATATATATATATATATATATATATATATATATATATATATATATATATATGTCAGAAATGGCTGCTATTTTACGTGGCTTCAAATGAAGGAAACGTTTATGGAGAAACCCTTGCCTTCGATCTCCTGCACAGCACGTCTATTAGTAAGAACGTCCCACGATGTTACACTCTAGGCCATGTAGGCGATTTTAATTAAGACAGAGGAAAACTTATTAATTAAATCTTGCTATATTTTACAGTGTTCCGTCAACACTCGAGGAGTAACTGATGTAGCAATTTCGTAAAACAACACGACATTGAGTTAATCTGATTACTGCATTTCTGGTCAAGTTGTATTGCCTTTGTAAATCACGTTTATTCTTAATATGCAATAAAGGTGAACGGTCACTGAATTAAAAAAAAAGAGGTTTGCGGCCATATAAATAGTGATTTAGTCACTTGTTGGATCAGTTAAGGAATCTTTGCATTTCAAGAGAATATGTAAGTTTAGTTATAGTCAACATACGTATTTTCTTTACCTTTAAACATACAAACACCTCAGATAACCCAATAAGCCTGATTACAATAGATACATTTTTTTAACCGATTTTGTATATCAAATCAAGCCCATATTATTTCCGTGTTTTACTGATAATATCGTTCGGCATCCGAAATCCCTCGTTTGGAATAATATTTAACAAATGATTATATTCGATAAAGATGTAACTTAATGCCATCGGAATCTATTAGAATAAGTATTTCCGTAATTGATTATTTAAATATTTCTGGAAAATAGTTTGTAAGATAACAACGCCATTTACAATAATAACAAAAACATGCAAAACAATAATTCAAAAAAAGACTACTAGCATTACGATAATTGCTAAACTATGCCCCAACTCTTGATTTGAATGTTATTGATCTAATCTATATAAATTGAGTAATAAGACAATGGTTACTTAACATGACAGTTTCACATTGCTCCACCATCTAGTACGTCGACAGTGTACAACATCGTGTTTAAAAGAAGGGCGATATATACCTTATCAAATGCTATGATACGGTCAATTAAAATAACTATTACATCGTCGTCTTTGTCCATTGAACGGATGGATAGTATGCTATTCGTCAAAAAGATTTTAAAGTAATTATTATCTTGGTGCGGAGCAGCAATGTTGAGATTCACTGTAAAGGACCCGTTCCTGGATTATATGTTGATTGGTATCGAGCTTTTGATGTAACCGATCCTACAATACATGTCTAATGTAATATATTAATTTAAATAAATTAGGCAAAATTAGAGAAAAATACATGATATACTTAAATGTCGAAATCAGTAAACTATTGTCTATATTATATATTGTATTTATATAAATGAAATGATTAGAATATTTAGCAATGACAAAAAAAAGGGTAGTGTAGTATAGATTATTGATAGAATTTAACTGTTTTTTGCATGAAAAGTATATATCTTTTCGTATTAAACAAAACATTAATCGATACATGCATGTTAACGATTATATAAGAACTCCATTATAACCTTATTTCATGGTTTTATTACAACAAACTGTTTGCACTTTTATCAACCGTATAAAGTACGAGTGGATCAAATTGATTATTGACCTTTTGTATTGCTTTTCCACCCAATTAAGGCATTAGCATGAACAGGTATCCAAAGGTTCCGATTAGAGACCCATTTTCATCAGTAAGAATGCACGTATAAACATAATTCATTAAATTATAGAGTAGTAGTTGACACTGGGTAATTATATCCAATATTGGACGTATTTCAAGGCATTTTACAGACTGAGTATAAAGACGTAAATAATTAACACCAAATGAATATTCTAGTACAAAAGTAGTTCATGTAAAATAGGAAGATATCTTAAAAGAGCAGGCATAAGTTAAAATAATACATTGATGACGACTCATTTATAGTATATCAATATTATCAATTTGCCGGAGATTATAATTTATTAATGGATGTTTTCCACATAGATATTACATTTATTTTAACCTGAGGCTGGTTGATTAGTATGTTGTGTAAAACACGCCTATCTGTAATTACAGGTTCAACAAGAAGCGATATATAATATTACCAATAATACATATGTCAGTATTAACTGCAGGTATGTAGGATACGTTTATTTTACCTTTTGTCAAATAGTGAATAAAATATATATATATATATATATATATATATATATATATATATATATATATATATATATATATGTCATGAGCCAAGAGCGAGAGAAAGTAAATTACGATATGATATGATACACACACACACATATATATATATATATATATATATATATATATATATATATATTTTTTATATATACATCCACACACACAACACACACATTCATACGCACACACACGCACGCACATACACACACGTGCACACACACATGCGCGCGCCCATATATATATATATATATATATATATATAAACATTACAAAATATATATTTACTTGCTGCGAGTGTTATGTGGTTTGGCAACTTGTTCCACTGTATGGGAGCAGATGCTCGGAATGGTGTATGCCGTGTATTGCTGTATGACGTTTGTATACCCCGATATGTGAATATAACTCACATATGAGCATTCTCACTTGTTTATATGTTTCAAACAGATCGTTTAAATACAGTGGTGCTGTTCCACCCAATACATTGAAACATCATATTTCATAGTGATCTGAAGCGTACATGAAGCCAGAGCAGCTGGAAACAAAACTGGTGTTATATGTTAACTTTTGCAAGTGAGCGTCACCAGATGTACATCACTGTTCTGCACTCGCTTTAGGCGGTTTGTCAGAGATAGGGATATTATATAATAAAGCATTGCCATAGTCCAACAGGGAAATAATAAGGACATGGATTAAATGTATTGCATGCCTCATCATTTATCTACATACGAATACGTCTTATATTTATTATTTGATAATAAAAGGACATACATATTTAATTCACCTGATTCATAAAGAATCCCTCGTTTTCCAAAAAACTAAGACAAATTTATATAACTGGATCCTAACTTAATGCGAAAATTCTCAGTGTTCTTAACACATTGCTTGGATGAGAAAACAATGAATAGTGTCTTGTCCTTATTCAAGTGTAGTATGTTGCTGTTCATCCAAGTAGTTATGTCTGCAATACCAGCTTCAATTGAAATATCACTCCATTTATCACATAACTTCAAACCCATGTACGCTTCGACATAATAATGAGATTTAATATTATGTAGTTTAATAATTCAACTAACTGGTTTGACATGCATTCAGTAATTATATGGTCCTAAAGCGGATCGCTGTGGTACACCAAAAATAAGACCTACTTCTGGTGATGTTTTATCCGCTACTGAAACACACTTAGTCCTATCAAGTTAGGGCCTTTCCTTGATTCCAAAGAAAAATTCTTAACATTTCCGTAGAACTATATGATCGGTTACGTCGAAAGTGGCCGATAAATAAGCATAAATAATACGCTGATGGATCCTTCATGAAGTGCCTCAGCGATGTCACTGTGCATTTTCAAGAGAGCAGTTTCGTTTGAATGACGTCTACGATAAGCAGACAAATGAATGTCATTGAGATCATTGTGTTTTAGGTGTTCTTATAATATATATATATATATATATATATATATATATATATATATATATATATATATATATATATATATATATATATATATCATATATATTATTTATTGTGGAAAACCTAGAACATGATACCCCAAAATATGAAGACAAGAATTAAATGGGTAATTTGTTATTGTCATGCCAAGCACTAATCGATCGGTGGTGCCGCACTGTATATTAATTGTTTATCTCTATTAGGTATAGCACTAATGTAATTTGGATTATATGTTATTTGTCTATACGATTATATCAGTAATAACGTGATATTTATATCCTCTGTTACTCATAACAAGAAATTTTGTTGGCAACTGAAATCATGTTTATTATTATTTGCAAACTGCAGTACCACAGTTTATGTCAGGATTATTACAGATATTTCGAAGAAGAATAGATATTTGATCGTGCGTAGTTACTTTTATAGAACACAGCCAAACTTGCCGAAATCATCAAGAAACAATCTCTGCAAGAAAAAATCGTTTTTAGATATTTCAGGAAATACTAATACATTATTGTTGATCTTATCAATTTTAACTAATAAGGTAGGAAGAATGATATATGTTCACTTTTGTTAATTTATCATAAGCATCATGTCAGTGATCATTTCATTACAACCAAAAATAAATGTTATTATCTCTTTTCATATAACATTCTCTCAGAATTTAACCACACAAACCTGACATTTGTTTGGGGGGTGGGGCGAGGAATTATTTCATCATGTACAATATGTGGTAGCTATAAACAAATTTTGTCATATGACAAAGTTGACTTTTCGTTAAACCTTGAAACCAGACCCAATTAGTCATGTTTCCTTCTAAAGTAAAATTAATTTTAAATATATCCATATTTTCGGACCTGTGACAAATGTCTTCATGCAAATTGAAAAAAAAAACCTGATGTAATTGTACTTATTTATTATTAAAAAAGTGTAATGACTTCACAAATTAATATGTTTGACTTTGACACGGACAATTTTTGTTGGTTTGCTTAGCTAGGACAAACAAACGTAATTTTAGGACTAAAACACTTTATTTTATTTTGCCTTATCCTCATGCTCAATGCAATATATGTTATTTTCATATATATATATATATATATATATATATATATATATATATATATATATATATATATATATATATATATATATATATATATATATATATATATATATATATATATATCCTAAAAAAAATTTAGATAATTACAGTAGTTACTCCTATAAGAACACATGAAAATGGATCTTGATCCGTGCATAATAAATCAAAATATGCATGATACTAGCCACAAGACTTCAAATTCCAGAAACCAAATTACTTTTCAAAGTTAGTGATACCTTTGAAGATGATTATGGTCTGATTTAACTGTGTTATGTGACAGAGAAGTCAACAGAAAAATCATCGCATACTTTATCCATAATGTCGGTTTCTTCAGGCAAGCAAAATTTACCGTAAGTCAGTTTTATTCTGATTTTTTTTTACAAATGAACAACATTTGCCTAGGTTATCAATCAAAAACCTGCATAATTTAATTCCCGCCTGCTTCGATTTATCAGCCTATTTCAACATATTTATCTAATAAAACCAAAAGGTTTTGAAATTTTATATATGATTAGGTGTTTAGTGCAACGCAGTAGAGGGGGGCTTACATATTGGCTATGTTATTAAAAAGTAATGTGCTCTACATGAAAACATACCTTATTTAGACATATACAACATTTAGATTTCCTTCTATTATGAGAGTGTTAAACAATAGTAACATAAGCATTTATATTTATATATGTTAATGAATCATCATCATATATTTATCATATTTACGGACTTCATTATCTGGTGGCATGGACTTTCTGTACGACTAATAACAATGCAAAGTAGTATGTAACAAAGATAAAAATAATTTAGTTGACGTGCCGTACAAAATTGTATTTAATTCATATTAAACAAAATATATTCCACAGACGGCTGCTTTATAGATAGTTATCGCTTATGAAGAGGCCAAATATCTACAAAGTCAAAGTTTCTATGGAATAGGCAATATAATCATATGTGGCAAGATAACATATATCGTATAAGCCCCATAATACCCACATATTTGAAATAGTATATTTCTATTTTTAAAAAAGAAAATTATAATTTCATGGGTAATTTGCTTTGTGATTATAAATTAAAAAGTTTAGCGGTCCATAATAGACCGTATTTTTATTTACTCTGTTTTATTGTATAGAGTTATGCTATTCAGGAATTAATAAGGGGTATTTCCAAGGTTGTTAAAGATGTCATATTAGTTTCAGAATTTATAATTTCATTGCAAAACCAACATTTTGTGTAGATATAATGTGTACTTGGGTGAATGTGAGTGTGTACGAGTGTGTGGGTGTTTGTATATGTGTATATGTATATATGTATGTATGGATGTATGTATGCGTGTATATAAATATATATATAATATATATATATATATATATATATATATATATATATATATATATATATATATATATATATATGTGTGTGTGTGTGTGTGTGTGTGTGTATGTGTGTGTGTTGTGTGAATCTTATAATCATGGTGTGTGTGTGTATTGTGTGTGTGTGTGTGTGTGAGTGAGTGTGTGTGTGAGTGTGTGTGTGTGTTAGGGTACCTATACAGAGGCAAAAGGACATCTACATATTTTAACATCCTTCAAGACCTACCTGTATAAATATAAATAGAAATTCAATTATACGTATAATAAATTAAACACAAAATAACCATGCCTCCACATATTGAAAGATGTGTGCGTATACTTAAGCATGTGTTTGGTCTACTCATCAGCCTGTGGGGACCAGCTAATTTGCTTTTCGTACACGACAATCATGTCACGCCCGAAGGAAAACGGCTACATGCAGGCTACGTACAAAAAGTGGAAGCACGTAAAAACATACCATTTGATACCACAGCTCGCAGCAAACAACACGTGTTTGTGGTTCAATGGCGACTTGCTACATACATATCATAAACTATTTTTACACCACAGTTGACATTCAACATTAATTTTCGGTGGTCAAAAAGTCCCTATATATAAAACATTTCGACACCTCAGATGCTGACCTCAGCTTTATTCTGGGTTTGAATAACTGGATAAATCCTACCTATATGAACCATGTTTCAATACACGTCCAACTGGTCAGGCATCGAAGTTCTTCTCTAACCTAAATGAAAATCTAAGCCTTTTATATACTCTCAGCGTGTTAACAAACATTACAGTTTGTTCACAACAAAGAGAATGTACACTAACTCAGTATGGACTCACTGAAGTGATTTAACTAAAATAAAAACAAAGTAGCAATACTGCACAATGGATTATTACTGGACTAGAACGAAATATCGTCTCAAACCTGAGTAAATACTATGATTTACTCGAACCTAACAGCTAACCCTCATACCTTTCCGTTCATCACTAAGGGAACGTTCATTCACGCCTAATTTAGCGTCCCTAAGTATATGCAGTTAGGTGTGGTGGGATCTAAGTTAAAGCGCCTATCCACTTGATCTATTCGACCCACGGTCGAGAACAGCGGATTTCAGGCAGATCTCCGATACTGCGAATGACACGTCGGGATTATAATAGCTATACATTTAACAAATTTCCTATATCCGTGTAACCTAATTACTCATAATATGGGAAAACACTCTGTCCGCAGCTTAATACCCATGGTGGTGCCTGCCGAGTAACAAACTACTCCAGGAGTATATATCCATCAAGCAGCATTGTATGAATTAATAGGTCGTTTCGCCAGACCACATAAGAGGACAACAATATAGATTCTACATTATACATAACAAAGCTAATAAACTCAAAAATGTTGTAATAACGACATAACTTTCTTACATATAAAGAGTTCTTAGATATTGGTTGTGTTTGATGTATACCTAATATATATATATATATATATATATATTTTATATATATATATATATATATATATATATATATATATATATATATATATATATATATATATATATATATATATAGGATTCCCAAAGTATCAGTTGATATCACTTAGATTACTGAAATCTTACCGAATCGGTTAGCGTTTATATAATTTTAACATATATATCATTAATATATTTTGCTAACCTGTTAATTCAAAAATTTAATATGTATTTTTTTCAATGTTTGAAGGAAGTTGACTTCAATTATTTGATCATTTCAGCTCATTCAATAATATGTTCTAGGAAAAGCAATAAGTAGATAAACATATTCATGATACAAATAAGTCGTTAGGGAAGATATATAATATCTATTTTATTAATCAGCAAGATAGCTACCTGAAACTCGACTTTTTATTCTAGTGGGGTCTGCCTTAAATGTAATTTGATTCAAGGAAGAAATAATACTTAGATTATGATGATTTGTAGACATTACATATGAAAATATACCCTATTAATAATAGTTATGATACAAATATTATTATACAAATAACTTAAAACTCAAGGTAAGCTAAGAAATATGATTTTGTATTGTATCGGTCTCACCATTGTATTATAATGCAATTACACGTTCATGCAAAACTGAATAGTACTTTCAGCAAAGGTTGTCAGCTTTTGCGAATGCGGGGATTGGACACCCACTTCTTTTATTAATTCAAGTATCAAATTCATCCATACTGAAGACGTATCTAATAATGAAAATATTTCGAGTATTACCTCAATTATACACCAAGTCAGCATCTCTTAAAATATATCCTAACGTAACTTTCTCCAAATTAATTTAACATTTTAGCTTATATTATTTCGTTCTGATTTTTAATTGCACATTATTATTACCCTAAAAGGGAGTTTTATGCGAAATATCTCATTTTAATATTTCAGAAAATTTCATTATAAAAGTATATTATATTATGCACTTAATTCACTCTGGAATACTTGCTTTTTAGGGGGAACAGAAAGACAATATTTAATATTTCACAGAAATAAGCAAGCACCGAAAATATTACATATAGAAAATGATTGAAGATAAAAGTTTACTTTAATATCCAAGTACCATACATAAAATAAATACATATATATATATATATATATATATATATATATATATATATATATATATGTATATATATATATATATATTCAAATGTGTGTGTGTGTGTGTGTGTGTGTGTGTGTGTGTGTGTGTGTGTTTTTGTGTGTGTGTGTGTGTGTGTTGTGTGTGTGTGTGTGTGTGTGTGTGAATAATATGCATTTATAAAGATTAATTTGTTTTAACACTACAGATGGACCTTGAACACCGAAATGTCGTTGTTAGAGTAGAGTGTTCATTGTAATTGCAGTATGGCACCATTTTCTTTAGCCCATTGTGCCGTTGATCTGTAGTGACATCTTTTGAAATCGAATCGGAAACGCTTAATTGAAACAGTTGTGCTTTTATTTATGTGTTCGCGTGTGCGTGTAGTTGGCTTTAATGAAGCTTGCAATCAAATCAATAGAACCAAGGTATGTATCTACACAGATGCTACAGCATTTTATCAAACCAACCTGTGCAATTACCATGATATATAACGCTGATTTCTAAGATATATCAGTAGCATTTATCTTCCTCTGTCAGCTCCGGACTATTTAGCATATACAGAGTCCCCCCACAATATCCTGTTTATGCGTATAGGCCATGGAGAGCATTCATAATTTTTACCTAATACTTTATCACCGCGTCTGCCACCAGTTAGATTTAATAAATAGCTCTTATTGTTAATGGAATATTAATGTATTCCGCTGTAAATGTGTGTTTTTGTGTGTAATGGAATTCATCAGCTGAAGAATAATACTATTTAGTAACGCAATCTAAGCAATATTTATTTTCTTCAGACTAAATAATCCATTAAAATATATATCTGATATAATCAATTTATTCCAAAGCGATGATTATGACAAATGCGCTTTCTTTGCGTGAAAATATGTTATGCTTTTTGATTATTGTCATCAATCAAAACGAAAGTTAATTTAATAGAATGTTCTACATTAAATAATGTGCATACGTTGATTATTATGTTGATGATAAATGTAGAGAACTTTTGAACTCTGTTAGAATGATAGGACAATTTAACATTTATTTAGTATAGCATGTGTCTCCGAATTACACAACTCTACATGCTACAGGGTACTGATAATAAATCTTGTTTGCATACCAGGAAAAAAGTAAACATATATCCTCTAAACAAAACATAATAAGCAACCAAATTTAATATTTGTGATAAATATATTGGAACATATAGATATATTCAACTGTTTTAAAACTTAAGGGTACACATAGTTTAAAATAATACCATTTACTGACCACTGATTTTGATTGACCCACTGATAACGGTTGTGAGTAGCATACTAAGTAAATCAGTTAATGCCCTACTGAGTAACTGAGTGGATGAATGACATAACGAGATAGATTGATTATGAACACCAAAAGTGTTACTTGGAATAAGAATGGCGAGAATCATATTTAAAATGACACCTAGGTCATTGTTTGGGACTTTATTGATAGCTAATGCTTATGATACTCATCTATTTGTATGTGGGAGTCAATAAACATGTATCGATATTAAATATTAGATTTTGCAGGTGTTCATGTTTATGTCTTTACGTTTGTATATATGTCTTTGAGAAGAACCAATGAACATAATAAGTATGTGACACATTAAACGTGGAAAATAAATAGGTGTAAAACAAGGTAACAGGTTGTGTATACAACATTCACTATAAAGGGTGCTAAACATCCTATATAGAGATAACATTTTAAATGTTCAATGGATATGACTGACCTAATGCATTATTCATATGCGTCAACTAAACGTGCACGCAATAATTTGACAGTGAAGAGCAACATACATTATAAAACATCGACGTACGTTTAAAATGCTATGCATGTAAGCAGGTGAGGCGATTTCTACGTATTTCATTTCCCTAACTAGTTAATGGTTGCCAAAAGTAAAGCAGATTATAAATCGGGATTTATTGGGTTTTTCCATACAATAAAATACGGAACATAATAGTGATTTCGTTAATTGACATGGCTGAGATACATATAAACGTTGAACTAATGTATTAGTCAGTATCTAAATGGTTATGTAGCCAAAGTGTCTTTATTATTGAAGTGAAATCAGACATTACTAATAGGAAGGTTAATATGTGTATTACCAGTGTACTTCCCATTAAATATTAACGCATGTTTTCTGTAACATACATATCATTCCCGGGAGCAATACATATATCATATGTCGAAACGAAATCAACTCATCAATCACAATTCAAACGTTGATGACAGGTCGAGTCTAGACCATTGGATGCCACAGGATTATTGATGATCTGTCTTCAGTCTATGTGAAGGGTTCATGACAGCTTGACGACAGAATGATATATTAAAGAGGAAGAAGAATATTTAAAGTACCTAAATATGTTATTAGAAAAAAACGAACTTTGATGTAATTTCTTTCAAATCAAATTGTGCAGTTAAAACATGTCATATCTACACCCACTAACTCATAAACATACACATACACACTCATAACATACGTACATATACACACATACAAACAAGCCACATATTAATCCCTGAATAGCATGAATATCAAATGTGTATACAATAAAACAGAGTAAATAAATAAGCATATTTTAGCCTTATGTCATCTCTCCTTTTCAAGCTTTAAACTTTAAATTGCCTGCCACCGCAATAATAAAATCGTTATCTTATAACGAATCTTTGGACTGCGAAAGTTTTAATTTTTAATTCCAAAGCAAGTTACCCATTAAATATATATTGGCTTTTAAAAATTACAAATATACTATTTCAATTAAATTGGTGTTATGAGGGTTACATGATCTATTCTATCTTGATCATATTGTATATTCCATGGAAACATTAACTTTGTGGATATTTGACCTCTTCATAAGCGATAAAAATCCATAATACCGTAGTCTGTGATATATATATATATATATATATATATATATATATATATATATATATATATATATATATATATATATATATATATATGTGTGTGTGTGTGTGTGTATGTGTGTGTTTCTAAAATCAATTATTGCACGTCAACTCCATAAGTTTAATCTATTATACAGACTATCTTTCATTGTAAATAGTTGCTACAACGAGATCATGAAATCCTTGAAAGCCACTGTAGATTAATACAAACTGGTATTTTGTGGTAAGTAATCAGAGATTGGACCAGTTGTATTTCAACACAGTTATACACAATTCGGGGAATCTCACAGATAAAGGGAGATAAATAGGCACGTGGGGGGGGGGGGAAGAGATAGAATAAATTGGCCTAGTCCAGTTGATCATTAATAACCTGACTTTCAAAACATACGGTCGGTTTGTTTATCTATTGGACCGGTGATTGGCTAATCTGTTCTACTCTTGTTAAATAGAACTGCGTTTTTCAAGCTGCTAAACCTTGTCCCATACCACCACAACTTTTTAAGTTCATGTCTATGTACTCTGAATTATGATTGGATCTATAAACACATATCTGTCAAATATAAATGTAGTAGGCTAATATTTATGTAAAAGGAGAATACC
The DNA here is from genome assembly GCA_025642065.1 of Paralvinella palmiformis. Lineage (NCBI taxonomy): Eukaryota > Metazoa > Annelida > Polychaeta > Terebellida > Alvinellidae > Paralvinella > Paralvinella palmiformis. The sequence continues at coordinate 56,577 of JAODUP010001605.1, forward strand.
TTTATTCGATGATAATGGCAGTTTTTAGAAATTCCCAAACGATTTGTTTTACAATGGGGTTGTTAACATTTCCCTTTACATATTATTTCTGCTCAAAGGCAAAATTTATATTCTTCATAATGTAGAGCAATAAATAGTCTTCGTCTATGAACGTGAGGTCATGGTCAACACATATCCCAATTGTGCCCGTTGCTCTGAGTGCTGACATTGCCGTAACTTTACCTTAAATAAGTGAAAACCGAAATGTTACTTAGCTTAATAAAGGCTTGCATCTTTACTCCATCCCCATTATTAATATTTGCAGCCAAAGCTCTTTTCTATATCTGTATACATGATGTCCATTTGCAATTACATATTTGTGTTAAATATGTCATAATATTATGTATATAATTATGAAGATATTTTTAAAATATTGTACATAAATTGCTGTATATAACATTTTAGTTTGTTTTTAGCTTTGTTAGAAATATGGTAAGCATATGATGATGATATGCTTGTATTACTGTTATTGAGTATATTCATAATGGAAAGGAATCTAAATAGTGTATATGTCTAAATAAGGCATGTCTTGATGATGTAAACGTGCAGCACATTAGTATTAAAACAAATAACTAATCTATTAACCTCTCTCTACTGCGTTGTGCCAAACAACTAATCATGTTTACAATTTCAAAACATTCTGGTTTTATTAGACATGGATCTTGAAAAAGGCTGGCCAATCTAAGGTATTTTGTTTAAACCAAAACCTAGGCAATTGCTTCTGTATATTTGTAAACATATCATAACAAACTGACTTGCATGTTGCCTGCCTATACTTCATCATGAGAATAATGTATCTTTAAAATGTTAAAACTTTCAAACAAGTAAAACCCAAATAATTTTATTATATTCAACTTTAGAATTTTGCTGATCTGGAGAAACAGAATTTAGGCTTAAAACTTGCCAGAATTTCTCTATTGACATTTCTGGCACAGACCATAGTGAAATCATGTTTTAATCATAGTATCCTGCGTACCATTTTCACTTGTTCTTACAGGAATAAATTCTGTAATTATCTAAGATGTTCCTAAAATGTAGCAGTGTAGCTCATATATATATATATATATATATATATATATATATATATATATATATATATATATATATATATATATATATATATATACTTTTATATTTGGACACATATGTGAAATTATGAATTCGTATCTTGGTAGATTCAAATAATGCTTGTGGTTTTATAAATCAAATTAACCTCTAACTCGCAACAGTGTTTTTAGTTTCAAAACACGCTTTGGACATTCTAGCAATTTGCTAGTACAATGTATTGTATTCATCTGCTTTACTACAATTAAAGTTGTAGCTACCATCTCCTAAAAAGTAATTATCATGAGTATTTTCTATCTTTTGATCTACCATTTCTTTATTAATTGTTATTGTCATTTTGTGATACAAATGATGCTATTTCAATGTTAAAATAGAAATTGATTAATGCAAAATTCGTTTCTGGGCTAATTTTATTGATATACGTAATATGCTGTTTAAGGCCATTCTCGAAATAGGTGTTCTCGTGAGACACTACAAACGTGTTCTTGAAATAAATATAATCATTTTATTATAATAATTCAGAGCAATCATGAAAACTGTAATATTTGTTTTAGTTTAAACGAAACGATCAATGTTGAAGAAAACACATTATGAATATGATTAAATAGCAAAAATATACATATATGATCCTTCCTAACTTATTAGTTGAATTTGATAAGTCCACAGTAATATATTACTATTTCATGACATACGTAAATCAAACTTTCTCTAGAATTGACTGTTTCTTGACGATTTTGGTAAGTTTTGCTGGGTCCTGTAAAACTGTCTACACGCTAATGTATTCGTTCTGCATCGAAATAACTTTAATAAGTCACTCATACACTGTCGTACTCCAGTTTGCAAATTATAAGAACTATGATGTCGTTTGCCAACACATTACCGTGTTATCAGGAAGAGAGAATATTACTGATAGAATCTTAGAGACACACAACAGAAAATTTCAAATCACATAATTTGCCCATGTACCAGTACGTGTTAATTAGTGGTTGACATTCCACAAACAAATTACCTATTTCGTCCTTGTCTTCATATTGTGGGTTATCATGTTATAGGTTGTTTGACAATATATAGAAACATACGTGTACTTTATTATTCAAGTAATTATATTATTCTGCCTAGTTCACATTGTTGTCTGTATTGTATTAACATTGATTTGTCAATTAGCATAATATAATAGATTTTGATTTAAAATGTAATATATATATATATATATATATATATATATATATATATATATATATATATATATATATATATATATATATATATATATATGTGTGTGTGTGTGTGTGTGTGTGTGTGTGTGTGTGTGTGTGTGTGTGTGTGTGTGTGTGTGTGTGTGTGTGTGCGTGTGCGTGTCTGTGTGTGTTTGTGTGCATGTATGTGTGTATGTGTATGTGCGTATGGATTAACATAATTTCTTTCTTTAAATGACTATTCAAGTAGTAGCTTAGATAGTATCTGAGCTCATTGTAGATTTTGTTTATCCAAAATATCAGGTTAGCTAAGTTAACAAAAATATATTGATGTATGGTTTGTAGAAATGTAATAAACGGGATTCGTTTATGTTTACGCAATGCAAATATAAATAATGAATTGATTAGTAGTTCAGCATATTTCCAATTTCTAGGGTACTACTTATTCTAAATGACCTAAAGAATAATTTTGTATTAATTTATGCACATTATTATTATAATTACTACATGGTATTGTACCATGTTTAGATTAAAACATATATATCGAGCTAATAAAAGTCAAAATCATATACATTTAGCATTAATAACCACCTTTGTTATTTTCTACCTGGAAAAATATTTAGACTTTTATGTAATCGATTGCCTTGGTGATACCCCGTTATCTTTGAAATTCACTTATCTCACCGTTGTCCTTACTAAATAAGGTCTTGAATGTGTGCCGCAAATAGCCAATGCTATTTATTTTGACGGTTCGGCTATGGGCTATGTGTGATGTAAAATCCAATGTCAAATTTGAGAGGCGTTATTGAACTTTTGAATACATTTCAAATTTTGACAGTACTCCGAACTGTCATTACTATTTAGAGCTGTAACTCAAAATAAATAGCAAGTTTTAATTACCTAGTACACATTGAATTAGAGTGCAGTCAATTACCAGAAGGAAATGTTTGCAACAATAAATTATAACATTTATCATAAGTAAACAATGCCATTTCACTAATTCATTTAGCTATGTTAAATTTAACAATTGAAAATACTTATATTTCGTTCATGCAGGATAGTTCGCTTTAAATAAATGTGCAGTTAACTATTTAAAATATGAAAGTTTTGCCAATCTTTTTTGAAACAATTTTTTGAAACATAGTCATTCAATTTTGTTTCACCGAAGAAAAAATATTCAATTCAATATTAAGATTTTGAATAGTTTAGCTGATTCATTTCATTGTTTATTAGTATGTGAACATTTGACCATATTAATAAAAAAAACATCGTTTTTATTCAGCAGATACACATTACGTACAAAATAAATGATTTAAAGTATTAACAATATGATTATGATTATGATTATTATTATTATTACCAATATCATATTACATTTAATAGCTGGTAACTGTCTTAGATGGATCCATGCCAACGCAGTAAACGTTTGCATCCATATTACTTAAATGGATCAAATATCACGTTTTCACAGATACACAACAGAAGATAGATTACATAATGTAGAGTGATATCTTATAAAATATGAATTTGATGAAGAATTTTAATTGATCGATATTTATTTTACATTCTCGTCATCAAATAATGATCTGGTGGGAGCCAAGTTGTTCTACACGAGACAAATAACTTGACATTTAATTATGATAACGAGAAGAAAATATAATTCACAGGAAATTGAACAACTATATGATATATGATCATGTCTGGATCAGACAAGGTTGCTTCATTCGCCAAACCTTTTAAGGATTAATAATCACTTATTTTAATGGATGCAAATTCCTACGGTGTTCCAAGGCCAGAGGCATTACAATTAGTTAAACAACTTTTATTCAGTAACATCTTGGTAACTGCATACATTATCAATATAAACCGATCTTCAAAACAAGCGCTGCTGCAATATAATCTTACCACTCTATGTATGGCCAGTTCAACCGACTTAATCAACATGCAGGGAAATGTCGTACCTTCTTATCCGTATTGATGACATGCAATTATGTAATTTCGTGCTGACCTACTGAACCATAACGACTAAATAAATGTCACTAAAACCTATAATACTGTTGGAAAATGATAAATATAATTTCACTGGTGATTTTGTTCCAATACCGATTTACTGTCCACACACTCGACAACCAGTGAGCTGTAATAGCGTAGTTAGCTGGAGTGTAGGACGCGTGTTTGAGGATCCGGAGCAGTAATGCCGTCATGTGACGACTGGTTCACTCATCCATAAAATGAGAACGTGACAGGACGTGATGGTTATCTGATCGAGTAACGCTTTGCGTGTATTATTGCTCCCATGGGAGTTGAGATTTGTGCTGGATTAGAACAGAAATGAGTCAGGGATAATAATACAGTAATGCGCCTTAAAGCACATATATAGCTGAATGCGTCGTTGTTATTAATATAATAATAATAATAATAATAATAATAATAATTATTATTATTATTATTATTATTATTATTGATAATTACCATTATTTTAGTATTTTACTTTCAACTTTTGTTTGAATAAATATCTTTATTTCAATCAATTCAGTATTTAATTTTTTCAACAAATTGATGTGAACTGAGCTACTTTATGCCCGATATTTTGCCTCTATTAAAACAGCAGTGACAGAGATAATATATATTTTTTTGTTAATTAGGCGAACTATTTTGCTTTAATAAATAGTAACGTAATATCTATTTAAGATACCAACAATAAATTAAAATCGAAGAAACGTAGATTACCCCAAAAAAAGAGGAATACAATTTGTTTTTAAAGCACCCTCGTACAATGATTTCTGAAGACGCCAACAAGAAATACGGTGATTGCTTATAGGGTTTTCCCTCTATTTACACTCCATTAGCTAGCACTTATACAACGAAGTGTAAATGAATATCACGAAAGCGTCTTTATTGTTTATAGATAGCAGCTAGCCAGGACTAGTATTGAATTTCTGGACATCAGTACCAAGTGAAGGATTTAATATTTCGACAATAACGTGAATCTAATTTGAACGTGAAGAATATAATCATAAACATAGTTGCAAATTCTTCTCAATTTGTGTAGTACAACATTTATTTTATGAGTCATCTTTTTCCTTAATTAATATTAGAAAGCTAGATTCAAGCAGCTACATGCCTTTATATGTAATATGTTTGACCTTTTGTTAAGTCACCATGTCAAGTAACTTCAAAGAGTGGAAGACTCTAATAAACCCTAATAAATCATAATATAACAATGATGAGAATTGATATATAAACAAAATAACCAGCTTGTGTTTAATTATTGTTTAATTATTTTATTAATTATTATATGTCTTTACTTTTAAACAACGCTATAAGCCCTACACACTGTATACATATAAAGTCTTAAAAATTGAATTACAAGAAAATAATTGCGTTTTTGAAAGCTAGTGAGCTGAATGACTTGGAAATGATAATGCATTCCTAAATTGTTAAAAAAAGAGAATTACTAGAAATTGGGATATGCCAAGGAAATGAGCTTAGCCCAAAATCCTATTCCTTAAGATAAGAAACTGATTCAGTAGGAATTTAATGTGCCAATATATTATTATTTCTGCTGATGTGGTGCAAAGCCCTATTACAAGTCGAAACTTGTAAATAACAACTAATCAAAGTCTTCATGATTAAAACAAACCTTTGTTAATACAAATTGTTTATGTCCACCTTACCGAGCTGAAATGGAGTTACCTGAACTTATTGGTTAAATTTAAGTCACTTTATATGTGAAAATAACTGAACTTATATACATTAATGACATTCAAAATATGCTGGGCCAACGTTATGATTAGATGAGATTCTAAATGTTTAATTAGTGTAATATATATATATATATATATATATATATATATATATATATATATATATATTCAATTAAAATTGGCGTTTATAATACGATTTTTACGTGATTCGCATATATTTATTTTCTCTTACCTTGCAAAGATAGGTATTCTAGAAGCAAGAAATATCTCGCTGTAATTGAAATAACTAATTTCATATTTGTTCAAGAGACAGACTCATCAATAATACCTAAACACTGGTGGGACATCGTATCAAGCTCGCAGTGTGTCACATAGTTATAAATGTGCGATCTTCTGTCTTACTAAAGTCGTCATGACAGTTTGACGGGTGGTTAATGCATCGAAATAGGAATATGACTTAATGTCTGCCATATCGCACAGTAGTCGCACTGATATTATGAGAATAGGAAAGACTCAGTGTTTTTAGTATAAACAAAACATATGTTCGGATAACGTAAATCAAATATTTAGATCTAGTATAATTAGAGCCTTTAATTTTTACATATTTATTTTAGCGTAAACATTGAATAGGTGTGTAATAGCGAATTTGATAATAGTTCAGAGAAATTCTTTTTTAGCAGTATCAAACGTACTACTGTTGTGATGTGACATGTAACATATGAAATATATAGAGGCACAAAATAGTTATGCTTCAGCCCCACATTTTATGGGGTTTTATTTCCGTATTTCCATATATCGAAAAAGATTAACGTGATTAATTGTCCACAGTGATTACTTTCCCTACACACACACACATACACACACACACACACACACACACACACACACACACACACACACACACACACACACACATACACACAAACACACACACACACACACATATATATATATATATATATATATATATATATAATTCAGGGACTTGTCCATTATATACACTTATAATGTGGTTTCAGTGACACAATTAGTTGATTGATGCCCATTAAGAATTCTATCAACTCTATATATATATAATCTTTTGAACAAACATAAGACGTGAAACATATATAGGACGGAAACCAATAACGTTAACTATGGTTCATTACATTAACGCTATAAGGTGAATCACATCAGGAAACAATATGTTGGCATTCTATCAGATAATTCATTTTTCGCCATAGCAGCATGAACTCTCATTGATTTGATTATGATTCCTTGCCGATTATTTAGGCTACATATCGTCCAGAGCAGAATTCTCAAATAAGATCTGCTGTCATGGTAAAACAAACTTAATTTGCACTTTGCGGCTCTGAAACCTATTTGAATTATGCTCCTCCCACAGACAAATACACGTACACACAAGGAACAATTCAAACAAAATCTGCTTTTTAATAATATCTGGACGAAGTTTGTGGCGGGAAGTATGACCTGCTCTCGATGTAATGGCACCGGAATATTTCTCGGATAGTTCAGCTATTAGATAAGTTACACCAGTGAAACTGGTGTATTTTGCGTATTATGTAATATATATTTAATTTATATTAATATAAATTGATTATATTTAGTTATTTTATATTTCTTGCATTTTCCTTCTAACTGATCATTTGTCCTACTAAATTATCGTTCACTCCAGTGTTTACCATAAGAACTTCCTAGTATATATTTTAATTTTTACCAATTTCTTTCTATGTTATAATGAATTATACAAAGGATTAGTTGCTTGCCTTAGGATACCAATGTGGTAATATCATTTGTTTAGCGATGCATCCGTGTAGTGGAAAAGTAATTTGATCACTGTGCAAAAAGACTAAAAAATGTGACTCCAGCTGGCTATATATTCCCTCATGCAGTCCGGATTCATAGGAAAGGTTGGGAAGTCGGCATTCTTCTCCGTGATTCGCTGATGTGTGAAAACTAATTGCGCTTCCAGGATAGTCTTTTGAAAATGATCAACTAATTTTGTATATGGGGGGATAAGTGTTCGTGTTGCTATTATCTAGCGATTACACCCTACTGCGAAAATTGGCCTGAAAGTAGCATATTTATTCAAGGCATTTATTGACTCTCTTGCTACCGACAGTGGCCAGATGTTGATCTTAGGTGATTGCAATATACGTTGGAATTGCGAAAGGAATGCAGATACCAAACAACTGTCTGACATTCTATCATCTGCCTATCTCAGACAGGATGTCATAGAAAGAACACACAGACATGGTCACATCTTAGATCTTGTCATGTCTCTTGATAATGATAATTTGATTAAGGGTGTGTCCATGTCTTCCATGTTATCTGGTCATTTCCTTATTAACAGTAATGCATATTTACGGAAACAATCTGTTTCAGCTAAAGTTATTTCGCATGGAAGATATAAGTCAATTGAGAAGGGGGCTTTTCTTGCTGATCTGCGAATCTCTTCTCTGGTTTTGGATCGACCAGATGGTGTGGTCCATCTCCATCTGGTGGTTCTCTATGAAAACAAAATGAGATATATTGTAGATGAACATGCACCTTTAGGGACAACGGAGAAGCCAAGAAGACCAATACTTACATGGTATAATAAGAAAACACAAACTCCAATGAGACACAGAAGATATTGTGATAGAGTGTGGATCAAGACCAGTTTGTGTGGTTATTATGAAATAATCAAGATCAGAATAACTCTAGTTAAAATAATATCTTTATCTCTGCTAAAACTGCATAATATAATAAAAAGATCAAAGCATCCAAGGAAAATAAAAGGACTGTTTTCAATGTTGTAAATAAGTCATTATATAAAAGTCAAACTGTCCTTCCACATAATATCAACTCAAATAAAGATATTGCCCATTGTTAAATTTTAAATACACGTAGTGGGTTCCATTCCAGAATCTTATCACAGGGTAAGAAGTTTAGAATAGTCCTGCTTAACCATGATGAATACATTTGATTCTTTTAGACTGCTATCAGGCAGTTGCTGAGAAGGTCATATAATGCTTTTAGTGCAGTTGACCCTATGCCTACATGGTTTGTAAAAGATTGTCTAAATGTTCTGATAAGTTCAATTACAAATATAGCTAATATATCATTATCTTTGGGTGTTTTCCCAAGATCCACTTAAGATTCACTTATAAACCATTAACAAAAAACACACCATTGACTGTAAGATTCTAAACAATTACAGACTTGTTTCAAATCTTAAATTGTTATCTAAACTTATAGAAAGGGCAGTTGCTTTCCATATAATATTTAATCAATAATAACCTTAATGAATTTCTACAGTATGCCCATGAAAGTGGTCACAGTACAGAAACAGCCTTCGTTCGATGAAAACTTATATTATGATGTCAATTGATCAAGCTAACCCAGTTATACTTGTTCTTCTAGACCTGTCTGCTGTATTTTATACAATTGACTATAATGTACTTTTCTCCAGGCTAAAATACATGTTTGGTCTGTCAGGTACAGTTGTTTCGATCCTATCTGGAATAACGCTCCCAGAGAGTGTCTGTTCATAGTAATTTATCAGACGTTCAGTTTTTGTTAACAGGTGTACCACATGGTTCAGTTTTTGGTTCTTTGGTTTTCACAATATATGCCTGTCCTCATTGGATCATTGCGCTGCGATATGAGGTTAAACATCACTTATATCCTGATGATACACAACCGTATATATCACTGAATCCTGACAAGATGCTAAATTTATCATCTTCCTTGAATAATTTAGAGCATTGTATTGCTGATATTCGGCTTTGGATGACTCAAAATCGTCTATAACTAAATGATAATAGAACAAATATTATAAATTTGGCATTGCCACACTATGTTATATCTCTAAGGATACCAACATTACAGATCTGTTCATATTCGATTACCCATATGCTCAGGATATGCTCTAAATGTTGCAGACTGCTTCTGAAGTGGATATCAATGACTTAATTACCAATTATTTCAACTAGTCATTTGACTTGGATCCACTGCTGACCTTTGAAGAAAAATATTAATCAACTTATCCCAGTGATATCACTCATTACCAATATAGCAGGGCCTGAACCAGGGGAGCCGCTGTCTTGGAACCACCATAACCCCACTATCTGATATATCACGATTAGATAGGTTCGATAATACTACTTATCCTCCAATCTTAACCTGTTTTCCTTTATAAATATCTTGAAACGGTTGATGCTTTGAAGAACAGTTCGAAGACTCTGCCATCTGTGATAGGTATCAGTCTGATTAAAGTTGATGGTATTAAACAGAAGCTGCCCTCTAGAAAGTGGACATTTCTGAAGGTCTTAATCAAGGATATATAACTAAGTTTGCCATGCTTGATTGCTATACAGCTTTTGATGTATTCGATCATTAGATACTACTGAAATGCTTTGAATTAATCTTTGACATCAAGGAAAGCGCCATCACCTGGATCAAGTCGTACTTAGTGCATATTGTTTAAGTTGAGGATAAAAGGTCACCTAACTACATCTTTATTTTGGTAAATCAGAGGGATACGTTTTAAAACCAAACTATTATTGTAGGCATGCTAAACTCGCTGGTGAAAGTATCGAAATGCATAACGTAAATTACAATTTGTAAGCCGAATATATTCAGCTTTACGTGATAAAAGAGTATTTGGATGAACATCAACACGCTGAGACTAGGTTATGATAAAAGCGAACTCAATTCATTTTTTAAATCCGAATAATATGTGAATACAACTGAAAATCATCGCAGTATGTTATGATCCAGTTAGATAAGTTATTCCAAGTCTGTGAGATATCCAAATATTATATTGGATAATGCTCTAGACATCGAAAAGCAGGTTAATCATATGTATAAGTCCTGATATTAACAAATAATAAATATAAAACTTATTCGTAACTAATTACATGAAGATGGTTGACAGTCCTTAGTCCAAACGTTGAACTATTTTGACTGAAGAATGGTAATGCATAGTTATATGACCCCCCCCCCCCTTCTGACAATCTGCTCAAAGCGAGCCCAGAATTGGACTACAGGTATAGTGACAGGCACCCGCTAGTTGTGTTTCAGTCTCTGGTTTTGGGCACGTTTCAGAACAGTCAATATAATATCACATATTCAATGATCGAAGTAGAATAGCACAACTCTATCTAAGCGATTTGATATTAAAGCTAATTTCAGTGAGACTGTTGTGATCTACATCTAAGTGTTGTTCCATTTGACGTATCAAAAAACCTCACAAACACTTACGGAAAGAAAATGTCCGAGCTTCATCTCCCAGACTATACAATAACAGACCTAATCATATCAAACTTGAAGCAAATAAAGACATATTTTGTTAGGTTCATAAAACCCGTAATTTATTATTAAAAAAAAACAGGTTAGCATGTGTTATGTGGACGTTGAACTTGTTTTGAATATGTATTGAATGTATAGCTCCTTCAAATTGAAAAGACACTATATCAAATACAATTATTAAAATAATTATTAGTGTCATTAATATATAGAGTATAAGGAACACCAGTGCAATGTCATAATAGGGTTAATAGCCTTACCCTGCAACGTTTTTATTCGTTGATTTAATTAATTCATTTCCTTCTTATTCTTCAGTAATGCAGGTTTCTTTTTATAGAAATGCAAGCGTCAATTAAAGTTAATATATCATCCTAATTATCACCTTGCTTCATTGTATTGTCAATTTGGAATATCCATCGCCAAAAGGGC
>JAODUP010001606.1:0-37500 GCA_025642065.1 Paralvinella palmiformis
GATTTATTTCGTATTACAGAAAACACACACCTTTCACCATCTCCTCTCAATGTGGTTTAATTATTTTCTCAAAAATTAATTAAAAAGAAAATAATTTACTTTATCTGCATTGCTACACCCTGACCCATATATTAGTGTTTAAAGTCCATTTGGCATAGTATGTTTCGTGTTTAGTTGTGTGTCACATATGCTGAAAATAACACAACATTTTTCCTTTTAAATGTGATACATCTTGTGAATCTTGATCTTCTGGCTATTTAGATGTAAAAACAGACTTATTGATATTATGTGAATTTCATATTCTAAGACTAATTCTGGTGTTATTAACAAGTAAAACTTTTTAACTGGGTATGAATGAAAAGTGTGGGTAACCTAATATATATATATATATATATATATATATATATATATAAAATTTTATATATATATATATATATATATAAAAAAAAAAAAACAAAAAAAAATTAAAGTTATCCTGAATGTTTATTGATTTTATAGAAAGGTTAATACTTGGTTAGGTTTTTGCTCGGTGTTTACCATAACTCATATTCACAATACGACTGCAAAATAATTGTCATATTACTCTTAGGAAGGTGTACTTTATTTCGGCTTTGAATAAGCTTGCATTTCTTTGAAGAAAACATTCTATTTAATGTGATATAACATATAATGAATAAAATATATTACCACTTTATTGATATTACTATCCGTCACTTCGATAATGCAGCTTAGATGTCATATATGGCTTCACAAATCTCCAGAATGGCAGATGTTATGTTCATAGAACATATATCTGAAGCTTGGTCTTAAGTTTTGACTTTAATTATCTTGTATTATATCAGTATTCATTTTGTCAATCGTGACTGATTCTAATACATGTGCGTAAGTATGGTCTGGAAAATAGCCGGCGTCCTCGTTTGATGAGAAATCCATTGTTTGAACACCTTGGCGTATGCATAGTCGCACTGGACAGGGAACTCGGGCTGGCAGACAGATAATTAGGCATATTAAACGTGTTAGTTTAACTTTTGTCACTAGCTAGATAGTTGATTATCACAGTAAACTTGGTGTATATACCGGCAATCATATTTCATTAACTGGCAGTGAGGCGGCGAAGGCTTCATTTATTGTTAATTCAGTAATTGATGCATTGTCTTCCGAGTAAAAATATAAATCTATTAAAGATATCGTGAGTCCTCGTCGTAGACAAGCTAGGGATTTATCGAGGAATATTAATTATTCTAATTTTTATATTATGGACTCCTTACCTGTTAATCAGATGTATTATCGGCACGTTATCTGAAAGTTCAATCCTAGATGAATAAAGATATACCTTTGGTTGATATGTTGTTTCGAAATGTACTGATATAATCACGCTTATTGAAAAGTTGCTTGGAACTGACACTGATATTCCCACCATAAATGAGTTGGTTCTTGTAAGATATGAGTTTAATTATATTCTTCAGAGAAGTGACCTACGAGGTAAAGGCATTGGCATATTTTATGTGTCGGGACTGCTTGGGATCATGAGTACGTCAGAGACATCGGAGATATGTACCCATTTCGAAAACAGGGGTTGTACAATAACTATTGGGACGATTATGGTTAAATAGTATGTGTTTTACACACACACACACACACACACACACACACACACACACACACACACATATATATATATATATATATATATATATATATATATATATACATACATATATATATATATATATATATATATATATATATATATAAACGACCTATTAATTCATACAATGCTGCTTGGTGGATTTATACTCCTGGAGTCGTTTGTTACTCCAGCAGGCATCTCCATGGGTATTAAGCTGCGGACAGAATTTTTTCCCATAATATGAGTAATTAGATTACACTGATATATTAAATTTGTTAAATGTATAGCTATTAAATCCCGACGTGTCATTCGCAGTATCGGAGATCTGCCTGAAATCTGCTGTTCTCGACCATGGGTCAAATAGATCAAATGGATAGGCGCTTGAATTTAGATCCCACCACACCTAACTGCATATACTTAGGGACGATAAATTAAGCGTGAATGAACGTTCCCTTAGTGATGAACGGAAACGTATGAGGATTAGCTGTTAGATTCAAGTAAATCATAGTATTTACTCAGGTTTGAGACGATATTTCGTTCTAGTCCAGTAATATCTTTTATATCAAACCTAATACGTTCCTTACTTCTACATGTTTCAGAGGAGAGACCATGGAACTGAACCATTTAACGACCACGTTTACTTTTCTACTTTTACTGGCGTGAAATGTTCTAATGAGTGAAAAGTGGAAACAATTCTAGCTGATCACGTGATAACTAGAAGATGTAGTTTAAATTGAAAGTACTTAGAACCTTTATTTATTGCAGGTTAATGTTCTGATATCACTTATTAATCCGTTAATCAATATTTCCTAAACGTATCATTCAAGTGTGCATAAATGTTACACTGAATCTGTATAATCAGGTAATATGTATATTACTTGAATGTGCAGGTAATGTGTATTACATCTCAGCAATAAATGTATTAACCGAATATTTCAGGTAATATACCCGATTATACAGATTAACTGTAACACACACACACACACACACACACACACACACACACACACACACACACACACACACACACACACACACACACACTCACACACATACACATACATACACACACGCACACACATACACTCGCGCACGCACACACTGCACACACATATATATATATATATATATATATATATATATATATATATATATATATATATATTGATTATGCGATAATTCTAACATTGATTTAACTTAAGGTAAATACAACGAAACACTCCGTTATATATATAAATGTGTGTGTTTGTGTGTACATGTGAGTGCATGCCTGGGTGCATGTACGTGTATTGACATAATTGAGTGTATCCGCGTGTACATTGAGGTAGATGGCAACACTAACATACTAATCCAGACACTCTAATGTTTGCCTTAGCATTTAAGAACCAATAAATAGAAACATTTTAAAACAAAGAACTTTAATTTTTAAACAAAGAACTTTACGTTTGACCATAGCTTTTTTATTCATATGTTCTTAATCACATTCTTTGTGGAAAAGAGTATTTGCAAACCATCTCATTCCGTTAGTTTGGACAACATAAAATATATTGTATTAAATTTGTTATATTATTATAACGACAAAAATACTTTTGTGTTTTAGTGTGTGACATATGGTGCCACTTAAACATCTGATTAATAATAACGATGACATTTTAAACTACCGAGTGAATATTAGAATAACCACGAGAATGGCAAATTAATATCGGTTATCACATATTTTCGTTCATGACTCTAAGTGCGTTGTTGGATATTATAATATAGCATTTAATGTACAGTAAAGGAATATAATGTTTAATAAAACAAAACAAACTACCAGAGTATAGTACTTTATATGACTGTAAGGCCTTACGTTATGGTTTATTAGCAGACATTTGAGGCAGATTTATGTATAACATACTATTGATATATCAGTGAAGGAATACATAACACATCCTAAGTAAGGTAAATTTCGTTTCTTTCTGGATAATGGTCCTAAATATGCATAATGACAACAGCTAATTATATATAGAACACATCAGTTATTTATTTTTATTATTTGTTTTCGGTCTTTGCTTGACCTATAACGGCCACAAATAATTAGACGAGGAAATACCATTCAGTTGTGAAAATATATTTTGTTATCCCATATAATGTTGAGATGGTGATTTAGTAAATGTCTTATAAGCAAAGAATAACTCACGGATTAATATATTTTTTCATCAGTAACTCCAACAATTTAATGCAAAGCCTGAGTTGCATATAATAATAATCCTTAAGCATCAGAATCATTTTGTTTATAATAATTAATCGTATCCATTAGCGCAAATCTACATTGAGAAGTCGAGCTCTTTGGTTTATAATCACATTTCAGGTCACTTGAGCTAAGCTAATCGGGGTTTTTGTTCAATATTACCCAGTTTAATATTTTAGCTACTAGGCTACGCTAGACTGTTGTAAAGTAGCTCGATGTCTCATTACATGATTTACGTCTATTTGTACCATAATAAGACCAACCAGAAAACATGATGGCACTTCATTTGTAATCAATCTTATCATGTGTCACTTATACTTTGATAATAGAATACTCGTATGCATTTTTGTTGTGGTGGCGATGGTGATTGTGGTTGTTTACAACAACAACAACAACAACAACAAAAAAGGTGATACATTAAATATATATTGTAAATGACTTAGATAATAATTAGCATTATATATTCTTCTCAAACAGCTGCCATCAAATGTTTGAGAAGAAAAAACTGGTTCCCACAGTCTGATGAGTAGACCAGACACATGCTTAGGTATACGCACACATTTATCAATATGTGGAGGTATGGAACATTTTATTTTTAGATTAATGTATGTATAGTTGTATTTAGATTTATGGATGTAGGTTTCGAAGGATGTTTAGATATGTTGATGCTCTATGCCTGTTGCCTCTTACTATGTACCCTAAAACGCACATTGCCCGTGCCAGACATCTTATCTATTTCCATCCAGATTCCTTATTACACCAATGTAAGAAAGTTATGTCGTTATTACAACATGTTTGAGTTTATTAGCTTTGTTATGTATAATGTAGAATCTATATTGTTGTCCTCTTATGTGGTCTGGCGAAACGACCTATTAATTCATACAATGCTGCTTGATGGATTTATACTCCTGGAGTGGTTTGTTTCTCCGGCAGGCATCTCCATGGATATTAAGCTGCGGACAGAGTTTTTTCCCATATTATGAGTAATTAGATTACACTGATATGAGAAATTTGTTAAATGTATAGCTATTATAATCCCGACGTGTCATTCGCAGTATCGGAAATCTGCCTGAAATCCATTGTTCTCGACCATGGGTCAAATAGATCAAGTGGATAGGCGCTTTAATTTAGATCCCACCACACCTAACTGCATATACTTAGGGACGCTAAATTAAGCGTTAATGAACGTTCCCTTAGTGATGAACGGAAACGTATGAGGGTTAGCTGTTAGGTTCGAGTAAATCATAGTATTTACTCAGGTTTGAGACGATATTTCGTTCTAGTCCAGTAATAATCCATTGTGTGGTATTGCTACTTTGTTTATATTTTAGTTAAATCGCTTCAGTGAGTCCATACTGAGTTAGTGTACATTCTCTTTGTTATGAACAAACTGTAATGTTTGTTAACACGCTGAGGGTATATAAAAGGCTTGAATTTTCACTTAGGTTAGAGAAGAACTTCGACGCCAGACCAGTCGGACTTGTATTGATACATGGTTCATATAGGTAGGATTTATTCAGTTATTCGTACCCAGAATAAAGCTGAGGTCAGCATCTGAGGTGTCGAAATGTTTTATATACAGGTTTCTTTTGGACCACAGAAAATTACTGTTGAATGTAAACTGTGGTGTCAAAATAGTTTATAATGTGCATGTAGCAAGTCACCATTGAACCACACGCACGTGTTGTTTTTTGCGAGCTGTGGTATCAAATGGTATGTTTTTACGTGCTTCTGCTTTTTGTACGAAGCCTGCATGTAGCCGCTTTCCTGTGGGCGTAACATATTTGTCGCGTACGAAAAAGCGAATTAGCTGGTTCCCACAGGCTGATGAGTAGACCAGACACATGCTTAGGTATACGCACACATTCATCAATATGTGGAGGTATGGAACATTTTTTTTTTAGATTAATGTATGTATAGTTGTATTTAGATATATGGAGGTAGGTTTCGAAAGATGTTTAGATATGTTGATGCTCTGTGCCTGTTGCCTCTTACTATGTATCCTAAAACACACACACACACACATATCGTTGTTCATAAGCCAAAAGTTCAGTTAATAATTATATTACAGAAACAAGAGATATATTTTCCATGAAGCTATATAATATGTTCATTTACATTAAATAAGTTTTGGAAATAAGAGCCGCCCGGATGCCCGGGGCCGACACTTCTTAGCCTGGGCATGCATGCATAATTGACATAAATCGTATAACGAGTCGTTCGATAAATACTGGTCAATTTGTTGCTAAAATATTAGATTAGATTATATTGAACAATAACTTAATCCTAAAAGCTCTACTACTTAATGTACATTTCCTCTAATGGAGGAAACGATTAATTATTATAAATAAAATGACTCTGATGTTCACGGATTATTGTTAGACGTATATCTGACGTTGATGAAGTCAATTTCATTAAATGGTTCAACGTTACCGATGAAAAGAAATATGAATCCATTAGTTATGTTTGTGCTTATTACACATGCCCACAAATCAACATTTCAATATAAGATGGAATAATAAAATATCACGATAGTTTCAAGCCTCTAACTGATGTTCTTCCGTTTAATTTGTTTGGTGTATATATAGAAGAATAACATTATCGGTTAAGTTTATCGGATTGTGATTGGAAAATAGGTATTTTGTATCATGGAACGGAGATGCCATATAATTATGCACTTCATAGAGTGGGTGATAAAGCTCGCTCATGTGTCTCAGAGTATGATATTAAGTTTAACCCATTGAAATTTAAGTATAAATAGTCTGTTAAATTCAATTGAAATTTGCATTAAACGCATAGGTATTTGTATGAACAGTAACGTGTAGAAATTGAATAAGACTAACAACGAATTAAGTTTGTCTTAACCATGCAAAATATGAAGAAAATTTAAAATCTTCGCATTAAGAGAGTATCC
Source organism: Paralvinella palmiformis (assembly GCA_025642065.1). Classification (NCBI taxonomy): domain Eukaryota; kingdom Metazoa; phylum Annelida; class Polychaeta; order Terebellida; family Alvinellidae; genus Paralvinella; species Paralvinella palmiformis. The sequence goes on from JAODUP010001606.1 coordinate 6,775, forward strand.
AGTTAAAGAATTTCTTCCATGTCTGTAAGAAATATAGGTATTATATTGGATAGTACTCTAGAAACGGAGAAGCAGTTGAATTCGATACGTAAATCTTCTTTTTATCAAATAAGAAATATAGGACTTATTAGTTAGTATATGAATGATTAGACATGCAAGACTTCAGTCCAAGCCCTTATTTTTTTATCGATTGGACAATATCACTGAATTGGTACATAACATACCCCCCCCCCTCTGATAAACCGCTTACAACGATTGCAGAATTGTGTGATAAACACTCGCAATTTTGTTCCAGTCGCACAGGCTTCCTGTACGTTTCAAATCACTGTACACAACCCTGTTTCAAACATTCAAAATAATGTATGGAACTGCACCACTAAGCGATCTGAACCAAAGGTATCTACCATTGCGAATTTTCCGATCTGAGTACTATTCACTTGTGACGGCACTAAAAAGACAACCAGCAATGTACGGAGAAAAATCCTTCCGACAATCAGCTTCCAGGCTGTGGAATAGGATGCCAAACCATATTAAAGTTACAGCAAGTAAAGAAATATTTGTTAAGGTTCTTAAAACACAATTGTTTAAATTAACCTAGTTGTAATATATAAACCAATTAATTATGTATAAAATGAGTTTATGCTCTACGAACTCAGTAGATGTTCTAATTGTGTTTTAAATTTAAATCGCTTTAGAACATTTCAAGTTGAATAAGGCGCAATATATAATACTATTATTACTACTATAAATCAAAAGATGAGAACATCTGGATGATCCTCTAAGGAAACCTTTGGTTGTAGAATGATAAATGATATAAGAAGATTAACCTTCAATAAGTAACGGTTCTGAATAAAAATTCACGTTAGAATACAACTTCTAGTTACAAACTAACCAGCAAGAATTAGTTCCACTTTTTACTTCATTAGAACATTTTACACTAAGATTTGAGTAAAATGAAATGTGACAATTAAATGTTTCAGTTCCACTCTCTCATTCCTTGAAACTGTAGAGGGAAACCATGCTCTACAGATATCAGGTTTGATATCAGATACATAACAGCAGGCTACCTATCCCAATTCCCCGAATTGTATTTGAAGTGGGAAATATTTCTGGTAATTATAGGAAAAATTAATGAATGGCTTATTGCGATTGTTTCCCTTGGGACATTTTCTTTTTTCTTTGTGTAATTAAGATACGGTGTTTAGCATTATATTCTTCCTAGTATGTTATTGTGAATTATGCCATTTTTTTCAGGTCCAAACGATAAAATATATTCCAGCCTAATATATGAGAAATGGCAGGAAGTGAAACATTGTGAACTATGTTAAACCAGACATGACACACTCTGGCAGCTATACATATATTTGGCTACTTTATAAGCTTTTATTCAATGAAAATCCAATTATTCTTGCAACTCTTCCATTTCTAAAACAGGCCAACGTAGATCGACATATTGAGTGCATCATGCAAACTGCACATATATCGAATGCCATAAAGTAAAGATATGGCAAAATGTGAAACTTATTTTGTATACAAAAGTGCACTTAATTAACAATATAAGGAGAAGCGAATGGCGATGAGAGTAGTCTTTGTTTGGTAGATAAGTAATTAATTTAAGGCGACGGTATGTAAATACAAATGTATTAATTGAGATATATTATGGTAGTATATAATACATTTAGGGTATTTCTCTTCCTCACTTGATCGGATGTTTGTAGCAACCAATAATAGATAATTAAAAAATGTTTCAGATTTATAAAGGCAAGTTTTATCAAAGGAATACTATAATAAATAGATTATTATTATTATTAAATAAAATTATACAAGCACTCTATAGTACTATTCCGTAAAATAACTATATATATATATATATATATATATATATATATATATATATATATATATATATATATATATATAATTTGCATAGTAAAATGACCAAATACCTAATTTTGTTCCCACTTGACAACTTCAGATTGTATTAATATATTTTTTATATGAACTAGCATGTATATAATGAGGCCAGGCACACCTTTTCGTTATCAGTAAGAAATGTGTTAAGAGTTAGACCACTTTGAAGTCCCAAGGGGTACCTCTAATTATGCCGCTTTCGATATCGCGCTTTTATATGGGTGCATGTTGTGGCATGGGTGTGTTTTTTATCTCTGCGTTGTTCTATGATTTGTACATTAATCCAACATCAACCAGTTATACGAAGTCTTTTATATAACACGAAGGAGAACTAGAAAGTACATATTTGGGTTTACTTGATTTAATTCTATACATCTGCTCTGTATCTGGTTTCTTCTCATACATATATCCATTTATAGCCAGATATATGCATGTATAGCTTTCCTTAGACATTTAGCACTCATCTGGTAGCAACAAATAACGCCCAGAGCTGGAGATAACACATATAATATATAACAAACATGAATAATAAGTGGTCACAGATATCTATGTCACAGGATTATATTTTATTAATCTGGCCTCATCCTTCCCTAAGAAGCCATCCTCAACACTGCCGCAACAGTCTTTGACAAAACATGGCACCGTGTAATCTAAATCCTTCTTGTATTGACACTTTATACGTAATTCATCATCCACTTGTCCCTGTTCGTGTCATAATCTGATATTCACGTTATGCGGTAGCCCTCATAAGAAAGATTGCGTCCAGTGAACAATATGTAGGTGCTGCTTTCACTCCATCCTCAGTCCATGCTCTATCTCGGTGATTGGCAGCGGATGACGCTTCAGTATTCTGATCCTGAAAAGAAAGCTGTGAAAAGACGAGAAAGAATATGAAATAATTTCATTTATCTTAGGAACATATGCTGATGTCTCTATATGTATCACCATGACACATACACCGTAGGTAGTAACGTCACTACTATCACTAAACCTGCGAAATATGACCTAGAAATGTTTCCTTACTGAACATATAACAAAGAGCGATTGTGGGTAGGAATCGAACCCGCTACTTGGATGTTTCCAGCGCCATTATCTAACCACTGCGCCATAGGAACAAGCTGTTACACAAAGAGAAACAATTTATTTCAATTATTTTGATCAAGGGAAATCTGGCTAGAAAATTTATATTATTGGTAATGCATTTAAGAGTAGGTGAGCAATTTTTGTGTGCCGTAAAATAATCCAATAACTTTACTAATTGTTTTGTAAATATATTTTGATTTAAGATTCAAATATTAAAATATATAAAGCAAATAATATGGCAATATGTTTAGTCTAATATGTTCTCAGTATACATCAGATCTAGTCAGATAAAACCTAAGTGGTTCGAGGGATTCGCGAGAAAATCACATGTCTGTATGAATGCGTTGTCTCACAGTTCTCCCCCTCTCTGACTTTTAAATTACGATATTCGAACCCTTATATATAAAACATATCCTCTACATAAGATAAAGCTTGTTATACGTACTATTTTTATACGATTTGATTACTTTAAAACAGATAAGTCTTTTCTAATATCCACATGAAGGCAAGCTGAATCCTTTCTGTGTTTTATTTTTAATTAATCAACTAATTCTTCGTATTAGTAATGAATTCTCTAACGTGATGGAAAACAGGATGCTACAGACGCAGTCAGAATAAGGTATACATAGATTGTAAAGCTATGGTATTATTATAAGTTCATGGAGTGGTATAAATATATGCTATCTGCATTAATATTAGTTTTGCTTTAGGAATATGATATATTTATAATTAATATTTATTTGGATATTTAAGGTATATATAGATGTCTATTTTAGTTAGTCGCCAATCTTTTATAGGTGTTTGTTTGTTTGTTTGTTTGTTTATACAGACCATTACATGTATTCGCACATCGTTGTTCCAGTATCTGTGGGCCGAGACGTAATGATGCCAAATATAGTACCAAGAATTAAAGTACCTTTAAACTAATATATTGGTGTTTTCTCATACACAATACAGAATTTAGAACATTCTAGTGCTGATATTTGGCTATGAATGACTCAAAATATTCTAGGATTAAATGATAGCAAAGCAAACATTATATATTTGGTTTCACACATTGCGTTAAATCGCACAAAACAGCAGCATTAAATGAATGTCCATGTTCGATTAGCGATAATGGGTCAGTACTAGAGTTATTCTTTGACAAATGTATTAACATATATGATAATAATAATAATAATAATAATAATAATATACAATATATATTTAATAAAGCACCCTTACGAGCAGAAGCCATTCAAAGGCGCTGTGTAAGTAATATTTAATATAATAATACCCCAAATAATATGCCTGTAAAGACCATGTAATGATTTAAAAGATAATAATTATGTATCTGTGAAAGCAACCTTAAATAGGTGTGTTTTTAGAAGAGATTATTTATAATATATGCCGGCAACCTATTTCATAAAGTTGGAGCTGCTACACTAAATGCACAATCAACATATGACTGAGTCAAGACACTGGTACCTGCAATAGTATCTGACTGGATGACCTGAGTTTTCGGGATCACTTTGTAATGGACACCAGTTTATACAGATATTCTGGCGCCATATCATTAATAGATTTATAAGTTATTAACAAAATCTTGAAATGGATACGCTGTCTAAAAAGTAGCCAGTGTAGTTTTTGGAGAATTTGGGTGATATGATCATATTTTCAAGTATTTGTCACTATCCGAGCTGCACTATTCTGAATTCGCTGAAGGCGTTTAATGTTATAATCAGATATGCCAAATAATAGGGAGTTACAATAGTCTATACGAGATTAACAAAGGCATGGCCTACAGTTATAAGTGATTCTTATGTCAATAATGCTCTTAAACAGTGGATGTTCTGGTGTGACATGTGTAAACATATTACATCAGTACACAGAGTTGCATACTACCATCTTAACAACATCCACTGCTTAAATCTGTTCTTGATGACTGGCCAGTAATCATTGCATTTAGGTATTGCAGAAAGACGATTGGGGTTTGTTTTATTTTGATGGTATTATCCATTACAACAGTTTCTAAAATATCACGTTAAATGATATGCTTCATTTGTTTAGGAGGGACTTTGATGGACACTAAAACTAGAATCACTGATGTAATCCAAAAGTTCAATTCTTGAAGTATAAAGCCGATGCATGTGACTGATTATCTTGTATCCAAGGTGTTGATGTATTAGCCCTTACCGAAATGTAGCTTAACACTGACGCTGATCAGCTCGACATAAATGAGTGAGTTCCTGGAAATTGTGAATATAATCATATTCATCGTAAAATTGGCAGACAGCGGTGGCTTGAAAACATGGGAAGTGCCAATAATACGGGTATTGCTATATATCGTTTTCCACTATACTATATATATATATATATATATATATATATATATATATATATATATATATCATTCATAGAAATAAATTCGCATGTCAAAGGTGCAACTCACAAAGGAGGTCACCCACTAGATTTGTTTCATTTCTAGAGAATCAAGTTCCATCGTAGAAGGAATTCCTGCTGCTGGTGTTCCAGATCTCGAAATAGTAACAAAGTTAAATCAAAGTTAAATCCGGCTGTACAATTTGTTATTAATATAGAGAAGCCCGTTTGCATATGAAGTAAGATCATATAGAGAACGCATTGTGACGAATATATCCAAATTTTATGGAGGATTTACAATCGTGTCATCACCTGTGTAAATATGGTGGATCAGTTGAGCAACAAATAGAAGCCTTTGAGAATGGTTTCCAAGGGAGTATTATTTGCCATACTCACTCGGTACTCCAATAAGCTTAGATATCCTAAGAAAATTCGGAGGAAAGCATAGAAAACATGACACGAAACCTCCTTCCTTACAGCTGCACTTTGAAATCTACTCGAGGAGAATATATATATTGTTTCTATTACACAAAGAAAGAGCAATGTAGAAAAGAACACAAAAACATCTCCAAATTAACTAGGAAACTGATTTCAAATAATAAAAATATAAATCTTCCGTAGTTTTACTTTGCTGAACTCCTGTCGAAAACCAACTTAGGCAATATCTTCATGAGAAGCACAACAATACTCAGGAATAACTTTTTTTATTCTAGTAGATAAAACTGTGGATTATATATATTATTAACTGTAGTATTGAAAATGTATTAAAAGCCTTTCCAAATCATTGGGCACTATAACATATTTCCAAGACAGGAGTTGTTTCAGGGCCTTTTATAAATGCATGTCACTTAAATGCACTCACATTTCTAATCCTGACCTAGATGATGATGATAATTGATGTTTTATGGCCACTTTTGTACTCAAGGTAGGCTAAATGGGTCGGGAAAATCCTGACTTGGAGATATATGAACTCCTATTATTGAAATAAGAGGTACACGTATCTAAGTAAACTATAAACTTTCATTAATGATCTCTTGTTAAAATGTTACTTTGTATCATTCTAAATCTCTGCTGTGTTCTTTATTTCTATGCAGAAAGTTGTACGTTATTGGTAGAAAAAGACAATTAACTAATTGGGTTGTTCTGGGTTAGTTTAAGTTCTTGTCTTCAATGATCTATGAAGTGATAGTCTATGACAAACAAAAGTTATTGTCTCAGGTCATAGCTACAACACAAAACAAGATATTCCATATATCATATCATGAGTCAGGTCTATGAAGAAATACTCTCTCATCTTCAAAAAGGCAACTGACAGAATAGTGTTGATTTTTAAATGGTAAGTTTTTCATCGTTTTTTTCTTTTTATGGCATTGATTAAGCATTTAAATCGTGGCGCTATTTTGTGCTACTTAAATTCTGACACCTTCTGTCGTATCAATCTCTGTGCCTGTAAGAATGAGTTATTTGTCTTTATATCTAACTAGTTCCAAACCCTAAGCCCACAAAAAGTATAATAAGATAACATATTACCATCACCATTTTTCCTCTATAGGTTTTCTCTTCTAGCTTTCTTTCTGCGCTGACTGTTTTACAGGATTGAAGGAAACATACTATCGATTGGTTTGTTCTGGGTCTGTTTAAGATTTTGTCATCAATAATTAGTGAAGTTATAGCCTAGTGGCATAAAAGAGGTTTAGGCTCAGGTCATAGCAACAACACAAAACGGGACATTCTTTATTTCATATCAATTGTCAGATCTATGAGGAAGTACACTCTCCTATTCAGAAAGGCAACTTTTAAAATAAAACGAATACCGTTTTCATTTTACGACACTGATTAACCCGTTATATCTTTGCTTTATTGTTTGTTACTCTGATACTGACAATTATCCCACTGTCTACACATCTAGTATACGTTATTTTTTCTACTATCTACCCAATTACGAATCCTCAACCCACAAAAATCAATTATAAGATAAAAGATTACCATTAATGTTTTGTTTCCTCAATAGGCCCTGTTTACATAGAACAATTTAAGTTAAAAATGTGCTTCATCGTCACTTGTATTATATATATATATATATATATATATATATATATATATATATATATATATATATATATATATATATATATATATATATATATATATATATATATAGACATTCGCAAGTATATATAAGAAAATAGAAATCCTACAATATATATATATATATATATATATATATATATATATATATATATCGATAGATAGATATATAAACAGATAGATAGACAGACAGATAGATAGACATATATATAGATAGATTGATAGAAAAGAAGTCACTTATGTATACACAAAAAGCATTTGCCAAAATTTTAGTATTCTAACTACATTTAATTATTTCAAGGTAATAAAATAAATTAAATGTATTTATAAACTTTACGTGCTGATAGCCCATTAGTTAAATTATTGCTTCACAAATAACCAAGTACTGGTTTAGAAATCTACTGACGACGGGATGTGCTGAACGCACCCTAAATAATCATATACGGTCATGTATTCAATATGTGATCAGTACCGAGGCTAAAGAAACATAATTTTCACACTATTTGTATATCATAAATAAAGTCGTATACCTAATACACAAGGGAAACTTATACGTGTGTATCTTTGCTGGGCATGGTCATTATATTAATGGTGTAGTGATAGTGGTGGTGATACATCTAATGGTATCTGTGTTATAATAATAATGGTTCTAACTATGCAGATGTCAACCATTTATGGCCACCCCATCAGTTCTTTTCGCATCTAAAAATTTTACCATATGAACTATTCCGTATTGCCATATCACGGCTCTATTTACAGCACCATAATTGTTCTATTCTTAGTCACTGAATTACAAAATGGCTGCAATGTCTAAAAATTGATCACTGGATGGTATTTATGATAAAGGGATAGTCCACCTTCATTTCAAATTTCATGTCTAATACACCTACACTCACAAATATCATAAATAATGTCAAAGCATGTAAACGATCACCCACGTATTAAATAATCCAGTTCAAAGTGCTGTTTAATCGATTTTTAAGGGCCTGTGGGCGCCGCTATTTTGAAGCTAGACAATTAGCGGAAGCTCCTGAATATTGACGTACTTCAGCGTATCCGGTTGACCCGAAGTATGTAGAGCCCGTATAAAAGCATGTAAACAAGTGTGAGCAAAGAATTATTCCACAACTAAAGGGAATTATCTTGTTAAAATTACGTCATGAATGATATACAAGCATATCATTTTGAGCCAGAAGGATCCTTACAAGGGGAAGGTGATTCAAAATGACTCAGGTAATAACGCTCAAGAGAAACTATAATCCTTGTCAGTCTAGACAACGCCCATGTGAGGTCAGAGCATTTCAGTATCCTCCTTCCCACCTTCGAATGTGGCTTCCGGTGCAGCCGTAATGGCGGCCCTCCAGTCATTTGGATCATTTCCCTATATCTATGATATCAGGTAAATTTCGCGATTATTATTGTGGAATATGTGGTTACTGTTCTAAGCATTGCATACTTATAAAAACAATTCTGACGGTTGACTGTCTCTTTAAGATGGCTCCCATATAACTTGAATATCAAATTTTGACAAGAAAAGGACACGAAAGACAATGCATTATCTGTATAGTGTCACACAAAAAACTTTAGAACATATGGTGCAAGCATATTTTACTTTCGTTTCATTGATGTGTTTACACAGTTATCCTTTTGTTGTAGTTGCTAGATGAATGTTATATGCCTGATAATACCTATACATTTATGTGACTATGTATAAATGTTTATATGATAACGAGAGAAATTTATATTTTCATCCTAGATTTATAATCAAATCAAGATATGCATTCTAGCTTGAAATGTATAATATCAAATTAAAAAGCTATAAAATCCAATTCAGTAATAACAACAAATCACACTTAAACCAGATGTAAATCCAAAATTCTAAAACTAAGAGTTGATATCAAAATCTAAAAAATACTGATAAGAGTACAAAGAGATAGTACTCGGCATATATACAGCCGAGAAGATTATCTTCTTTATCTTATGTAGAAGACCATGTATAACTGGGGGATTCTACCTTGATAAACCTAACAAGAGAGAGAGAAAGATATATATAGTTAGATAGATAGATATAGAGAGAGAAAGAAAGAAAGAGATAGAGATAAGTATATATATATATATATATATATATATATATATATATATATATATATATATATATATATATATATGAGAGAGAGAGAGAGAGAGAGAGAGAGAGAGAGTGTGTGTGTAGAGAGAAAAGAGATAATAAAATAGACTGAAGCAAATAACTAACCAAAAATGGCAGATTAAACATGCTTCAGATCATGCATGAACCTAATTTCAGTTTATCATGAAGAATGCAGTAGTTTATACAACGATGCTGATGTAATTAGTGGAATCTTTGCCAATCAATATGGATGTTAGTGTGAGGTACAAGATAGATTTAAACCATAGAGTTAATATTAGAGGTATATATATATATATATATATATATATATATATATATATATATATATATATATATATATATATATATATATATATATATATTCTTCACTCCCCGAGTACTCTAAGTTTAAAAGAATATAAAAATATATATTAAATAATATATATATATATATATATATATATATATATATATATATATATTATATATATATTCTTATACAACTTGCTAAACACGGTGAGCGAAGAAAGGCAAAACAAATAGAACTATTTTGATGATATAAATTCGTATGTTATATGGAGAGGATATATATCATGTGTATGCATTTCATTCAGTTTGATACAAGAGCTATGTTTAGGGAACTAAAGAGATGTAATAATATTTCGTGATCAGTTTGGAACTCAGGTAAGTCCCTCCTCCATTTTGCCTTTTCACCTTTCTCAATGTTTCGATTGATGAAGAAGGAAACAATAATCGGGTTCTCTGATGGGCCCGAGACTATCAATATCACTCGCCTTCCGCCACACCTAACACCTGTAAGGGTCTAATATTGATCAAAAACAAGATCTAGGTTAAATATCCGGACTAACCAGCTGGCGGAACTAATATTTAATCCACAAATCACATACACACAAACGCACTCTCACACGCGTACAGTACTTGTTACCATTTTAAATCCAACGGGGGAAAAACATGAACATTCAGTGCATTGGATAAAACTGGAAACATTAAATTAATAGTTATGTGATGGCATTTCAGTTATAATCAATATTGTGTCATTTATACCTTGATAATAGAATAGTCTTAAGTCTTGTTATTGTTAGTTTGATTGTTGTTATTCCTGGTGTTATTGGTGGTGTTACTGTTATTATTGTAAATATTGTTGTTGTCATCGAGGTTATTCTATATAGCATTTCAACACTTTGACTATATGTACTTGCAATGATAAACAATCTATCATTTAACTGTTCATGTTAATATGAAGTCACAAACAATGTGAGGTGATACGATAAATAAATATTATAAAGTACATAGAACATAATAAATATTATTTCATCTTCTCTAACATATTTTATTACATTTATGACAATAAATAAAGAATATATTTTACACAATTGTAATAATTCTACAATTCGCACACAAGCACGCACGCACATACACACATATAGAAACACACACGTCGTTGTTCGTAAGGTAAGCCAAAGGTGCCTTTATTTATTCCACCAGAGAAACTAGTGATATATTTTCTATGAAGCGACGTATCAAGTCTAATTACATTAAGTGATAGATTTTGGTCATCGATCTAATGAACTCATTTGGCTACTGTTTTTGTTTTACATGAATGTGTCCTAATTATTGATTAATTGTTGAACATTGTCGCCATCATCTGCTTTATTAGACTAATTCTAATTAAGACAGATATAATAATTGAATGAGACAATTCAATCAGTCAAAGGTTTTAGTCACCCTTTTGTTTCTGAAGTGGCATTAATAACTTTAATTTTGTATCCAGGTATAGATTAATGGATACGAATGGTTATCACTGAAACAACTGTCAGCTATGTGTCATAGAACAATCACGTAAATAATATGTACTCCAGGTGATCGTGGAACCATATAATAGTTATCAATATTGTAATAAACGTATTACACTTAATGTTGTCAATTAATAAACAGGCTCTGGATAACGATTGCAGCAATAACTTACAAATCTGTGTATCTTTATAATTATGTTTAAGGCCAATTCCAGTATCAGTTTACGCTGCGCCAATCACTGATATATTGATGATGTAAATTGTGTCAGCATTGGTGGATGAAGATCATACAATCTAGAAACTTATTGCGATATTCTAACAAGTCTCTTAAGGCTATGAAATTACCAAATAATCCGTTTGCACTAGAGGTATCCAAGATGAAAGATGACTATTCTTTTGTATGGTAGTATATACATTATCAACACATTGGTGGCCCCTCTTTTTCCGCCTGTTATGAAACGATGGGAGTATCTTCTTTTGTTAACAGCGTTATTTTAATTATCTAGTGTAGTATTGTTTTGGCGGCACTTAAAGGTGATTTGTAAAACTCAATTAGATCTTACAGATTGCATCATACTTGTAAAATATACGATAGGTGTATTGTTGTACCCATAAACCAAAGTGTTTGATTAGTCTTTTCTATGGACGTTTTTATATTCTGAAAACAATATAGAATTATATTGAGTATAAACCTCCTATCTTTATGCAAACACATTGTACATCCCTGAAGTGGATAATGGAGTATGGTATCACCCTCCCGCTTCAATATCACCACCGCTTAAAAAATAATACGGATGACATTATAACGAGGAGTCTGTCGAGGTCGGTTTGTGTTCTGCTATGTTATATTGTCCAGGGAAGCGCGACGTGTTCTTAATTGACAAATGCATTAACTTATTGTAAGAAAACAGTCTCAACACAATCACTAGCATTAGGCTTCGTACGGATTTGGTTTGAATTGGACATTAATGTTCTGATCGTTATATAAATATATCTATTAATAAAACATTTAAAAGCAAACATCCACTTAACACAGACAAACAACACTTACTCATGCACAAGCTAACGCAAACGCACACACACGCGCATGCACATGCATGCACACACATACACACACACAAACATATATATATATATATATATATATATATATATATGGAGAGAGAGAGAGAAAGGGGTTAGAGAGAGAGAAAGAGAGAGAGAGATAGCTGTGACTTAGTATTTAGTACATTGCCTATTTTTTAGGAAATGATATGTTACTGTAAAACACAGAGACAAAAGAACAATTAAATCAGGTTTCAGAGACTGTATATTTATTTAAGCAAGTATGTTTTACTAAGTGTTGCATTATGCTGTACAATGATAAATAAAGGTTTTATTACAAGATATGGCGTATTATGTATAGAAAGAATTTGAAAGATTGGAATTGTTTTCATAATTCTTTTACTGTCAGCTTTACACTAATATGTCCCGGGTCTATAACTAAGATGCTAGTATCTTATCATGTCATCATCAGTGATATTTATCATCTGTGTTAATGCGACATAGCGCATGACCACTATGTGGCTGATCGTATTTAATTTGATGACAGCATTAGGGTCAATCACACATTTGTTCTTCGCTAAAGAATAACTGTATCTCACAAGCCATGGTCCGGGATGTATCAAACTATACTCCAAAGTTCTTCACTGACGATGAAATAGTAGTGATGTTTTGGCTTAAAAATACTGAGCATGTTTGCACTCATCCAAGTACTGATATCAGCCAAGTAAGCTTCCAATTTGTTTGCAAAGTCGTACCAAATTCGCCATATAAACCTAGGTATCATCTGCATAACAGTGGTAGAACACATTATGTCGGCTACATATCGTACCAATTGGTTTTGAGTACAAACAATACTTACGTAGTCCAAGTACCGATTCTTGTGGCACCCCAAAATTCAGGCACTTACCTTCTGATGTCGTCATTCCTGTGGCAACACACTGAGATCTGTCACTCAGATAAGATTTGATCCAGGAGAGGGCACTTCCGGTTACTCCAAACGACTTCACAAGGCGTGTTTGAAGGAAAGTGTGATCTATGACATCGAAAGCAGCAGATAAGTCAAGCAGAACTAATGCCGCCATACACTTCCCATCTAAAGCTTTAGCAATGTCATGGTGAACCTTCAGGAGAGCGGTCTCTGTAGAGTGACCGGTACGGTAATAATAATAATAATAATGTATATTTAATAAAGCGCCCTTACTAGCAGGAGCCATTCAAAGGCGCTGTACAAATAATATGTAATTTAATAATACCCCAAATAATGTCTGTAAAAACCCTGTAATGATTTAAAAGATAATAATTATTTATCTGTGAAAGCGACCTTAAATAGGTGTATTTTTAGAAGAGACTTAAAATTTCCAAGAGACGACGAATTTCTAATATTTGCCGGCAACTTATTCCACAAATTGGGGGCTGCAACACTAAACGGTAAGCTGACTGAAGATTATCGTGCAGTCTGTGACTACTCAAATGGGTCTCCAACCACTTAGCAACCAGCTTATCCAGGATCTTCGACAAGAAAGGCAGATTAGACACTGGGCGGTAATTTTTCAATTCCTCTTTATCCAGATTTGGCTTCTTCAGCAGTGGTCTAACATTGGCCTTTTTCAAAGAAAGCGGAACCTTGTACTCCAGCAGTGATTTGTTGATAATAGCCTTTATCAAAGGCAGTAGGTATTCCAGCACTTCTTTCAACAGGTATGTAGATTCACATCACATCACGACAGCGTCGCTTATTGGAGATTTGTATTTATCAATGTTGTCTCTAGTAGTCGTAATTTTCCTCATGAAGAAATCACTAAACTTGTTGGCCAAGTGCTCATCAGATGAACAGTTTGGCAGAAATTTTTGACTGTCTCCACATTCCGCTATTTTGTCTGAATAATAAGTCCTCTAATAATAAGACCCAAGATACTTAATAATTCATAGTCGTACTATTATGTAAATTCATATGACGAATATTTAGAAACCACCTTACTATGATAGTTAACACTATTTGACAAACCCATAATCTGTGAATTCTTGGAATTAAAGCAGCATAACGTATTATGAGAGCTTGTGAAAATAAAGGACTCACATTTAGCTTACACTTGAGACACATGAATATATTTAGGTGTTTGTAATATTGCCGATATGTAATTATCTCCTAGTAAATCATGATGATGCAATTTAGTTTGATCGAATGTATCCATTACATCAGGTTGTCTATGCTAGTTTGTGTTAATAATTTTATATTGTTTTCGTGCCATAATGTTTATCTAATTAACCAATAATGCTAAGCATACTGATAATCGGTCAATTATATAGATATATCAATTCATATCTAGGATCAATTACGTCAAACATTATATTCCTAATTATAAATCGAATTAGGCTAGGGTAATATTATGATATACCACAATCATAGCCATTTTTTAATTTAATTGTAGACAAATACGGCTATTTGACGAAGTTATCAGAAATATTGTTAACAAAGTCAGTATTTTTGCAGATCAAAACATTTCTTTACAAGTAATGTAATGAACCAGTAATTTAATTATTAGGTATATCAGTTAGATAGGTTTAAAGATTATACAAAAAAAATTAAAAATAATAATAATAATGTATATTTAATAAAGTGACTTTTCTAGCAGGAGCCAGTCAAAGGCGCTATTCAAAAAATATGTAATATAATAATACCCCAAATAAAATGTCTGTAGGAACTCTTTAAGTGACCTAAAAGATAGTAATTATTTATCTGTGAAAGTTTCTAATGAACACCAGTTCACACAGGTGTTCTGGTGCCATATCATTAATAGATTTATTAATAAAATCTTGAAATGGATACGCTGTCAAAAAGGTAACCAATAGAGTTTTTGAAGAATTTGGGTGATATGAACATATGTTCGAGTATTTGTCACAATGTGAGCTGCACTATTCTAAATTTGCTGAAAGCCATTGATGTTATAATCAGATATTCCATATAACAGAGAGCTACAATGGTATATACGAGATATAAGAAAGACATGGACTACAGCTACAGGTGTTTCTTGTGTCGAGAATTTAACTCATTTTGAGGATCCAGTGATATATACAGCTGCGTGTTATCAGAATACAAGTGATTTTTAACCCCATATCGCTGTGAAATGATCCCAAGAGGACGGGTATACATTGTGAAAACCAGAGGACCAAGAACTGAACCGTGTGGTACACCAGATAACAAAAACTGAAAGTCAGATAAAATGCAATGAACAGACGCTCTTTGGGAGAGTTGTTCCAGATAGGATCGAAACCATTCAAGTACTTTACCTGATAGACCAAACATGTCTTTTAACCTAGAGAAAAGTACATTATGGTCAACTGTATCAAATGCAGCAGACATGTCTAGAAGAACAATTATTACTGGCTTACCTTGATCGATGGACATCATAATATAATTTTTCACCCTAACAAAGGCTATTTCAGTGCTGTGACAATTTTTATAGGCAGACTGTAGTGATTCATTAAGGTTATTATTGATTAAATATTTGTTTACATGGAAAACAACTGCCTTTTCTATAACTTTAGATAAAAATGTAAGATTAGAAATAGGTCTGTAAATGTTTAGAATAGTACAGTCCATAGTGTGTTTTTTTCTTAATGGGTTTACAGGGGCAGCTTTCATGGATCTTCGGAAAACACCCAGAGATAATTATTTGTTAACTATATTTGTAATTGGACTTATCTGAGCATCCACATAATCTTTCACAAGCCATGTAGGCATAGGGTTAACTGCACTAAAAGCAATAGATGACCTACATAAGTGTTCATTAGCAAAGAATATACTTGTACAGAAAAGTTCATAATACATGTAGACAAGGTTGTGTTAATATCTTTAATACTTATGATGAATTTCTATGTATAGGTGTTTAGCACAGGATATCAAATATGCGAGGGAAACTCTCACGTATTGCCATTGGCTGAACTTGATAGTGTTTTTAACCGCAAAGTGTTTACAATTATTGAAATTTAAAATTGTTAGGCTCTTCTGTATTGTATTATCGTGTTTACTGTATATACTTTTATTAGTAGAAATAACGCTATTATTATTATTATTATTATTATTATTATTATAAATGTCAAAGTGCTCAGCCAAGCAATAGATCGAAATTAATTAGTATTTAATCTGATATCACATACTGATATTTCGTTATTATATGTCCGTATATATTGCTTATTTTAGTTATGCTACACATCCAAACAATGCATCGTCGTGCAGTGTTTGGCAAATTAAACTTTTACACTATATTTGCTTTAAATGTTTAATGATAACGAACAACTAGATCAAACTAAAATATAGATTCTAAATTAGATCTAGCTAACTAAGCTATAAATTACATTCTATAGAACGCACTTTTCTACATATTATCTAACACATATAACTATGATATTTATGTTATTTGATAGTTGTGTCCGTATGTGGATAACGTCTTACTAATGTATATGATATAATTACTAGATATGTGGGCACTCAACAAGCTTCTATCCAATCAAAACAGCACATCCCCGGATATTCTACTGCAGAAGAATCCCACAAAAGAAACAAATAGAAAAAGACACTATATTCACAATTTCAGATTCACCTATAATACATGATATAGTAGAATATTAAGAGTAATAGAGGAAATTCAGGGACAGGCCCGGCATAGCCATAACAATAAAATAAACAAAACATGGCTAGTGTATAGAAAACATTTGTAGACACACACATACATATATACATACACATAGATATACACATACATACATATATATATATGCATATATATATATATATATATATATATATATATATATATATAATACAAACATACGCATACATACACATGCACATGTATATATACACACTCACATGCCTACATATGTAGGTATGCTTGCAGTGATTCTGGTAATTGGGAAATTGTTCTTTTAAAATGTTGAAGGGAAGGAGCTAGGAAAAGCGGATTGACAAAATCAGATGCAGCGAAAATTAGTTTAAGTACTTGACACCAGGAGATAGAGATAAAAAACACACCCTGTTTCCATGCATACACTTTATCAAATATGTTTTAAGTATTATCTGCAATCGGCACAAACAGTACGGCCGCATTTTACATTGTCTGCATATGATGCAAGTAAGTGAGTTATTACCCTTTTTTGAATATAGCTCGTGTGGTCTAACTTGCCAGAATGCGTCTCGATTTGTTCCAAATTTGAGGTAAACCATAAAGAGATCAACGTTCATAAAAGGTGGATGTACCACGTTCGGCGTGTAAAAGATCAGCTTGACGGGTCATACGAATTTAGTTAGTTATTTCAATATTTAGTCCTCTGAAGTCGCAATGAGAGTGTTGGGCTAATATTATGATGTCCATTTTGTTATCGTAACATTAAGTCATAACTGGTTTGCGCAGAACTATTTCTAGGGGGAATTCATTGATATGTTTGCGTCTCTAAAAATCTGAGTCAAGTTTGAGTTTCTTAAATAAAATAACGTGTCATCAGCAAAAGACAATATATTACTATATGATGAGTATGAAAGATCATTTACATATATAAGGTGTAGGAGTATGTATATATATATATATATATATATATATATATATATATAGTTGAAGGACACTTTAAGGAAACCTTTGTTTAGGAAGTGATAAATGTTTTCGGAAGATTAACCTTGAAAAAATAAAGGTTCCGTGTACCTTTTTAGTACAACTTGTGGTTATCACCTAATCAGCCAGAAATAGTGTCGCTGTTCGTTGTATTAGAATAATTCATATTAAGCCTCAAGTAAGATTAAATGTGGGAATTAAGGTTTTCAATTCCTCTTTTCTTTCTTGAAAATGGAGAGGTAAACTAGGCTTTGCACCTAGCCCAATACTGAATTAGCAATCCATTTATCTCATTCTTATATTTTTGAGTGAAAGGTTTATCATTACAGTTACTTTGCAGCCTTTGATGAGGTTATTCTGCATGTAAATATATAAGGATTTAGCATTTCCTTCTTCCCTGTTTTACTGATTTTCTTATTGTGATAAATTTGCAGTATATCATTTGTTTAGGTCCAAATGTTAAAAACGTATCCCTCCGTAAGACATGAAATATAACAGGATGTGAAACATGGTGAACTGTGCTAAAGCAGATAGGCCACACCGTCAGTCATACATATATTTGACCACTCTACAAGCTTTTATTCAATCAAAATCTAATTATTCTTGCAACTATTCCATTTCTCAAAATGAACAACGCAGATCTAAATATTGAGTGAATCATGCACACTGGGCATATATCGTATGACACCAAAAGAAACATGGCAAAATATGAACGTTTCTCCTACATAAAAGTGCATCCTAATTTATCATTGAATTAACCATTTTTAGAAACACCCAACGGTGCTGAGAGTAATCGTTCTTTGACAGATAAGTATATAATCCAAGGCAAAGGTAAGTAAATATCATGTTATGAATTGATATATTATGTTACAATACTCACAGGTGTGTTATTGCTCTTCTCCTTTTGGTGGTAGTTTTGTAACAGTTAATAATAATGAAATATAAATGTTTTTCAGATATTTAGGCTTAGAGGCTATTAAATAGGTTTCTATTGTAATTCATAGGTCACTATCTCATTTATATAAATAGGGTCGTTGGTGCAGAGTGAAGACAATGATTCGCAAAACAGCTGTAACAACAAAATTATTGGTGTGTGCTTTTCCATCTAAGCTATTATGAATGTCGTGAGATTTAATTATTGAATAATGGATAACTTATTCCGAATGTTGTGTATATTTGTGTATGTTTGTGTGTGAGTGTGTGTGTTTGCCTATGTGTGTTTGATTCTGAGTAACAGTTTGTGTTTTAGTATACAAACATAATGTAGCATTAGTTCAGAATATCAACACCTAAACATCCTCTAAATTCTATACCTACATAAATCTAAACATTAATACATTGATATGCATGAAACCAACAAACACATACAACTCCACATATTAAAATATACGTAGAGCTATGGCTATCTCTTGTATACTCATCAGCATGTGAGGACCAATCAATCCGCTTTTCGTAACATTATTATTATGCTCGAAAATCAATTACTTCATAACCATAGGAGAGTTTATAGATGCAGCAATGTTATGTCAATATCAAATATGCTATCAAAATGCATTTACCCTTATTTCTGTTTTACCGCTATTATCTGCGCAAAGCACGCCAAATGGACCAAACTATGTACACAAATAATGATCAGAATTGAAAAATGAAAAATCCTTCTGACAGAGTCCGGCCAATGTTTGAACCTGAGCGCTATAAACATATGACCACCCATTTGAAGACTCGAATAACGTAAATAAGGATGCTTCATTGTAATATGAGGTAAAATTCTGCAGAAAACTACTATTTGGTTCATTGTCTCGCTTTCAGTTAAATTACTTAAATTTGTAACTGATGCGTTCAGGTACATGAAGGAAAATATGATTGTAACTATATCATAACATATGTGTTTTATCAGAAGCTCATTACTTAAGTGTGTTTATTTAGTGTTTTGTATTATAAAGTGGCATTATTCTTCATATCCTCAATTCATTCATAATGTTTCAATATCATCTTGCCCTCTTATTAAAATCGTTAGGGATTATTATTATTATTATTATTATTATTATTAACATCATCATAATTCTGAGCCGATTCATTTGCCAGATTATTGTCTACCTTTGAAACACTAACTTCCCTAAATCGATGAATCATTGATTAACGACTTGGATCCATATAGTATTACTGCTCTTTATCTGATTTCATTCCTACTTATATATTTTTAAATAATTACAGTTAACGTAAATAATCTACCTTCTCTGAATTGTGACGTGGTGATTCCTGTTTTAATGATCCAAGTCTCTTTGATAGTGTGCGTATTTCATTCCAGGTGTATAGTTATATGTCACAGGTGCATTAAATAAAAACTATTTCACTTTGAATGTTACGCTTCTTTGCGTTCCATCGTATTGATTTTGTTTAATTCACAACATAATAACATGTAAATTCTGGCTCGGTATTTAATATAACATATGCTTTATAAAATGACAATGAAAGAATTGTCATCCTACCGTTACAGATGCTTATGGCAACCGTGGATTGTTTACCCCAGCTTTGGCATTGAAAATAAAGTTGGAGCTAATGCTATATAACATATAATATAATAAACTAAGAAATATATTACCAATTTATTGACATTATATGCACCTGTGTGTTCTGATGATAGAACATTGTGGTAGTGATATAATTATTATGGTAATTCTTTAGCTAATCATATATATTATATACATATAAAAGGAGTAACGTCCTGGAGTATTTATTATTCTGGTATCTGCTAATCATGTCATTTCGGGAACAGTCCAAATCGGGATTACTATTATATTTATCACATATACGAGAAAACATGTAAGTTATGTAACTTTCTATATTAAACCTGTTCAAGAGTTTAACACCTCCATACATGAAGAAACATGTAATACACGATAAAACATTCCTAAAAATTAATTGCCTATAATCGCGAGTTAAAGCAATTCGTAATTGGATATACTTGTATAAACACAGCTTCAGGTGTCAAATATTCAAATCAGCATTGTGGTGAAAATTAAAAGATGAGTAATACGTGTCTTATATATACAAGAGGAGTGCGTATAAATACAAACGCCGTGGAATGCGATGATTGCCAGAAGTGGTGTCACATCGGATGTGGTATAAAAATGCCCAACGAAGATTACATTTTAGTAGTTGAAGATAATATACCTGTATTATTTCTGTTTTTGAACGACTAAATAAATAGATGATTAAATTGGTTATTCAGTAAATAATATAAAATATAGTATGTATCTCTTTGTGTCTGCTTAATGCAGGTAAGCTGACATTTACCTGGATACATAAAGTCAAAGATGAAGCATCCATCAAATATGCCCACACCAAGAGCCAGTACATATATATATATATATATATATATATATATATATATATATATATATGTGTGTGTTGTTATATATATATATATATATATATATATATATTGTGTGTGTGTGTGTGTGTGTGTTGTGTATGTGTGTAAAGCGTGTGTAGTAAAGTAATAACTTTACGTTAACACGGAGGCCCCTCTGTTTTTTTAACACCTTTTTTTAATATTTGTCTGTATATACTGTGTTTAGCGACTTGCGTTAGTTTTAACTTGTGCCTGTGTTACATATATGTATATTAATCCGACTCTAGTTCTGAATTCGATAGCTATCTAGTGAAAATATATATATATATATATATATATATATATATATATATATATATATATTACAGTTAATCTGTAAAATCAGGTAATATGTATATTATCTGAAATTTCGGGGGATCGTCTAATGCTAACCAAGATTTAGTCTGTGTTTGTGTATGTTGGTGTATGTTGGTGTATGCTCGTGATATATATAATATATATATATATATATATATATGTTTGTGTGTGTGTGTGTTTGTGTGTTTATGTGTTGAGTAAATATTTGTTCCCCAAATGGTTAAAATAAATCTTAACCTAGATTTCGTTTTTGATCATTATAAAACCCCTTTACCTGTCAGGTATGTTAAAAGCCCAGGCCAATCATTAAATTGAAAATAATATGTTACCTGTAATGAACTGTTTACTAACTGTTCTCAAATCAAGACTGTATATCCATTTCAACAATCCTCTCAATTTGAGTGCCGGCAAATAATTATATATAATATGTGTTTTTTGGTATACCCCCTTATTCACATTCATATATTGGTTTATAAGTTGTTTACCTCTTGTGCTTTGTTACTTACAATGTAGGAGATAAATGTTTGGTAATTGTGGAAAATCTCTTTTCTCTCCTCCGCCCCTCTCTATCTCTGTATCTGTCTCGGTCTCTCTGTCTGTATCTCTCTTTCTCTCTCTCTCTCTCTCTTATATATATATATATTTATATATATATATATATATATATATATATATATATATATCCCTCTCTTTATATATATATATATATATATATATATATATATATATATATATATATATATATATATATATCACCTCCCCTCTCTTTCCATATGTGTGTATGTGTGTGCGTGAATGCATACATACATGCATGTTTTCGAAGTATTGTACAATAAGAATGTAAAATCCAGCTATTACACGACGTCTTCGTTAAAATATAAAGAATTTCTTTTACTAATTTACCATTCTTGACTGTAATTATGCCACTTAGTGCTGCTTAATTGCTTTTATTGGCCATTATTAATAAGTAATATTAATTTATTTATTTTGATATTTATGTGATTTGCCTTTTTTAGTATAGATTTTATATTATTGTATTTCATTATTTTATTGTAATGTTATATTATACATTACTCCAACAAAATACATGTTGTTTTGTTTTCATATGATTCTGTGTCTGTGTTGAGCATGTTGGTTCCTCACACTATATGTTCATCTATATCCGGATACATACACGTATTAGTTTCTTCCAGTATTTAGCATTAATCTAGCAGCTACAGAAAAAGGAATGATGTCACAGCATTTCAATCAAACGAAAGCAATAAATGTCGAATGATATCACGGGATGACATTTTATTAACCTGGCGTCATCCTTTCTAAACAATAACCGCATCATGGCGGCAGTAGTCTTTGTGAAAAACTGGCACCATTTAACAAACACGCTTTATGTAGTGATACTTTAAACATAATTCGCTATCTTCTTGTCTCTTTTCACGTCACACAATCTGCTATTCATGTTATACGGGCCAGCTTAAGATCTATAACATCCAATGATAAATATCTAAATTTTGGGGTAATTTTATAATTCGATGATATGGGGGTAGTACTTTTATGCTACTGTAAATAGAGCCGCGATGTGACCAGAAGGGGAAACGTTCATAGCTGACAATGTTTAGAAGCAAACAACTGATTGGGGACAGACGTTTTTCCATTTACCATCTGAGAAAATCTTGCCATCTCTAAGATCACAATTGTATTATTATAATACACAGGCAGTCAGTAGTATCACCACCATTAAGACAATCAGCATAGTTACAAACAAATATTAATTTTATAAAAATATAGTCTTAATTATAAATTATGTAATATGAACACGACTTTCCTAATGATACACAAATAGTGATTGATGTTTTCTTTAAGTTCGATACTAATCACTCATATGACTGAGATAGGATGCTTTAGGGAGCATTCAGCAAACTTGTTGGTCGGTCGATTTTTATCCCAAAACATCATGTTTTTAGTACGATACTCTAGCTACCAATTATTGTTCACAATTGACTCTACGTGACTTCAATGTGTCTGATTTATTTTGATATGTTTTGCTTTATTAAGCTGTTGTATTTCTATCGATTACATATTTTTGGAAATGTATTTGGAATCATTCGTAATTTTAAAATTTACAATCGTATTTTAAAATACATGTTTGAGTTGATTGGATTTACTTCTACATGTCTGCTTAAAACTTGGTGTTCTCTCATATATATATATATATATATATATATATATATATATATATATATATATATATATATATATATATATATACTTGTATTGGATTGCCTAAACTTCTAACATTCATCCAACAGGTAGAGATAACACACACAGCTGAAGGTAACACATACAGAGCACATAAACAATACGAACCCTAACTGGGTCACGGTATTATATTTTATTAATATGGCATCATCCTTACCTGATAATTATCCTCATCACAGCTGCAGTAGCGTTTGCTAAAATGTGCCACCATGTAATCTAAATCCTTCTTGTAGTGACACCATAAACATAATTCATCATCGACATGTCTCTTATCATGTCATAATCTGATATTTATGTTATGCGTTAGCCGTCTTAAGAAACATTACGTCCAGTGTACAATATGTTGGTGCTGCGCAGGTTCATTCTATACTCTAACTCGGTGACTGGTGAGGGGTGGTGACGTCAATATTACGCTGTCGTACAGAAGGCTGTGATAGAACAAGAAGGAGTATTTACATATGATACAATGTTTGGAAATATGCAACCGATTGTGATACGAGATGATTTCATTTATCTTTGGAAAACGTATTGAAATCTCTATAATAACCATCATTATTATTATAACAGACGGACCTTCAGTAGTATCATCACCACTATCACTACAATATAAACAATGAGAACAAAACATCCCCATTCTTATGCAAAGGATAATTGATAAATATTAAAATTTCAACGCTGGTTTCACCTGCGAAATATTACCGAGAGATGATTGCTCGGGGGACGTTCAGCAAATAGCTAACTTCTGCGTTATAGTAAAACCCTGATACACAAGGAGAAATCTGTTTTAATTACTTTGAAATAGTTAAAGGTAATGATAACGTTCGTGTATAATAGGAAAATGCTTTTAAGTTTAAATAAACCTTTGGCTTTTCTTTGTGTTTTACTACACCCGAATAGCTTTGCTAAATAAGTTTTGTAAGTGTATTTTGGTTTGACGTTCAAATATATTTCGGGGGTACAGCTAATAATATGGTAATATATTTATTCTGAAATATTCAAGTATACATCAGGTCTAGGCATGTGAATATTCAGCTGGTGGTCTCATATCTTATATCGTATTTTGTGGATTTAGTAATTGATTCGTTGGATTATCAAGCATTAGGCAAGAAAAATCTAAAATATTGCAACATTATCAAACTGTTGCTTAGCTATTCTACCTCTCTCTGTGAATATTATATGAAGAGCTTCGAAGTTTAGATATAATGCCTACATGACACGAAACATGATATATGATCTATTTTATTCGATTTGGATACTTTAAACCGGATAATTACTTAGCTTCCGACAAAGTCTTCTCTGATATCAGCATCAAAGCTAAGTGTATCCCTATCTGTATCAGATTATTCAATTACTAAAGTAATTCTTCGTATCATTCCTGAATGATCCCATCTAGTGGAAAAAGGAAAACAATAAATATTACCTCTAAATATATTTTATAATTATTATATTAATACGGATTTACGGCTGTATTTCGCATCCCGTTTATATTAGGACGTAATTTGTGCAGTACTTTGACGAAAATAGGTTTATATATGTTTATTATGATATAATCTGAGTGCTTAAAACCAGGTCATTCCTAGAAACTTAGGAGTAACATTATGGTATTTAGGGGTATTTAAAAATATTGTATTGTCCATCCATGACAAACATTTGAAGAGATCTGCCAATATTATAAGTATTTGTTTCCAGCAATGACATTATGTACGATTAACATATTTTGCGTGGTGGTCTAAAAGAAATCGAATTCCTATATGCAATATTTAAATATTTTAGATCATACTAATTAATTAGCTGGAGCTAAAGCAGGCCACATTAATAAAATAATTGTTTTAAATCAAAACCGCAATAACTATGGAAACATCAAAGTTAAGCATTATAGAACGATGATCAAGATATTTAATTTTGGCAGTGACTAATCCCTAAGATGGCCTTTATCATTAACAACAATTCTATGATATCACCTAAAAGCACTGCCTTTTGTATTGGATTAATATTAAGGTTAAATTGATTTATAGAGTGGCACACCATTGAATTGCCTTTAATAAAAATCAGACCCAAAATAATACTCATCTAAAAAATACGCACACCCAACCACACCTACCTCTTGAACCTTCGTACACCAATATTTACA
This sequence comes from Paralvinella palmiformis, assembly GCA_025642065.1. Lineage (NCBI taxonomy): Eukaryota > Metazoa > Annelida > Polychaeta > Terebellida > Alvinellidae > Paralvinella > Paralvinella palmiformis. Next base: position 32,909 of record JAODUP010001606.1, read on the forward strand.
CACACACACACACACACACACACACACACACACACACACACACACACACACACACACACACACACACACACACACACACAATATATATATATATATATATATATATATATATGCATACACGCACAAACGCAGTCGTTTAATTAAATGTGGTCAGAGCGCTGGTATGTGAACAAATGTATTATCGAGATACATGCATACATACAATATCACTTGGACAAGCATAAATACGATAATGCATTTATCACATGCGCAGAAAATAGGTTAACCTATGTGTTTTAAAAAGAAGAAAAAAACGATATAATTACTGTATGAATATATCTTCATTGGGGAGGGTGGCATTTTGAAGATGACATAACCCGTTATCATAGATGCGAGTCAGGATATTAAATAACACATATCTTGTTTTATATCGTAGACCATAACCCGACTTCGTCATAATCAATCATATGATATATCATTGAAGACACGAACTTAACCGACCTATAATATTACAATTATGTAATGGTCTTTAATATCAATAACAATTCCGTGTTTTGTAAATTATATAAAGTAAGAATGTAGCAATAAATTATTAATGTAAATGGATCATTTACTTTGACACAAGGAACTCTTATTACACGAGGAAGCGCCTTTTAAAGGAGCTCGGTGAGAAAACTGAGCTACAAACGTCTCAAGTGACCTATCTTTGTAAGCAGTTTCTAAATTGGCCACTGGTTCGGATTTCTTTTCAATAATAAGATAGCAATAAATGACCCACATTCTGTTAGGAGCCACCGACTTAGTATTTATTTTTGATTAATATATTATAATTATATTTGTAAATAATGTTTCGATTTATGCCAGGATTGATATTTTAACGCAAATTCCCCCGTGAATAGTTTTCAGTTATTTAAAAACATCAGACAATGGATTTTTGTTATTGTAATAGTAGTTTGTTTTTAAATAATAATTTAATCGCCGTTATAAATCTTCCAAATAAATAGTCCCAATGTAGTAATTCTTGTATTATGTCATGCCTGCAGCCATCTTGCGAAATCAATCAGCATTCGTGACGTCAGAGCCGAAATGGCTTGTTTCATCAGATCAATGTATGGTTCCTATATTTGGATCAGTCTGTGTCTGGATAAATCCTGTGTGCCTCTCTTTTCCAAACTACTGGTCTTATTGGAACAGATAATGGGTCACGTGTTAAACAGTTGAGTCTGTTATGTTGACATTTGCCGGATATACGGTAGGGGTCGCTTCTTCCTTAAAAATGAGTTTCTTAGCCGGTTCCATATCATACAACATTGTTGGTTTGAACAGACACTAATACAATGTCCACTAAATGTATGATATGATGGCAGGGCGCCACCTGTCCCTTGTTCGTAAAACAAAATGTCTCCCCACCTCCCTATGATTTCTTTACGAACGGAGACCCCATTTTCCAATTTAATATTATTGATTCCGCAGAACGCAGCGCTAAGCTATATTTCATAGTGATTCTACACCCTCCGATACTTGTAAATATATCGGTCGTAACATAGATAATACATATATCTGAAGGTTGTTTCGTCTTTCACTTCGTCTCATTACCTTTGGAGGTCGCTCGGCCCATTTAGCCTACCTTGTGCCCAAAAGTGGGGGTAAAATATCAATCAATCATCTTCATCATCGTAACTATAAACAAAATCAATTCTACACCGAAACAAGCAATTCCTGCACTTGCTACGTGTTTACGTTTGGCTGTTGGGATGACACATGCTTTATTGCTAAACTCTTTTTCGTCATTGATGTCACCTACTTCGCGAGAGTGCTCTGGAGCGCTGGGGTCCCGCATTAAGATATCAATCGCTGGTAGTCTTTAACAATATAAACTATACGATTAGGACGGAATATAAATTATTTCTCACAATTTAAATGTTCGTGGCATTTAAAGCATTGAGCAGCTTTTAATACAAACAAAATCATCGGACAGGTAACTTCAGAGATATACAGCTAACCTACAGTTATTATGTAAGACAATTAATATAAACCCAGGGCTAGTAATCATAGGCCAAGTAAATGCCTGAATATTTCCCTTTAGAGGTATGTTTACATAACGACTTCGGGTATTTATTCATTACGAATACAGTTTATGCAGTTAATGTTTTAGGTGTAGCTTCACAAATCTCCCAAATGGTAGATATATGTTAACAGAACATTTAAATGCGGCCGGGTGTGAAGCATTGACTGTATTTATCATTCGTTAGATCAGTATTATTTGGTAATTTTTTTTGTATGATATATATATATATATATATATATATATATATATATATATATATATATATATATATATATGAATATGCACACCGACTGTGGCACCCCAAGTGAGCATTTAGCCACTGTGACACCAGCACATAGCATAGCTGTAATCTATATAGAGATATTGCTATTTAGGAATTAATTAATTTTATCATCTCACCGGGAGTGCCAATCTGGAACCAAAGGAACCAAAGCTCTGGATCATTATGGTTCCAGTATATTGGCAATACCACATGTAAGTGTTAAAATTGTAAAAATGGTATATTAATTTTTGGATTTAATTGTTTTGTAGGAAACTTCAAATTCAAAATTTCTCAATTCCAATTCAACATTTCTCAATTCCAATTCAAAATTTCTCAATTCCAATTATTTTTTTAAATAATCAATTCCAATTCCGGAATTGGAATTGGAACTGATCATCAATTCCAATTCCGGAATTGAATTCAGCCCATGTATGCTACATTTATTATACGACCTCCTGTTATGTAACCTGTTCTTTGCCAAGGAATATTATTTTTCGTGACCTGCATGATATAGACTCTTTCCATGGTGATCAAAATGGTGGGGTTTCTGTATGCAGATATTGTTGAAATATTCAATCTTTGGGGAATAAAGCTATATCTATAGTTGATTATGTTGTATTGTAAGGTATTAGCGCTCATAAAAACTAGGCTTGGAACTGACACTTATAAGTATACAAATATGGTCTGCCTATTATGACAGATACACATGTTTAAAATGTGGACTCTGCCATGAATATATGTATGATTACAGTTATATGTCCTATTATATACCGTCCCCCTGTTTCACATTAATATAAGTTAAACAATGCATTAATGTTGTTGAATGGTTTAAATACATAGATAACCTAGTCATTATCCCACGTAATGTTAGGATAACTGATTATTTAAATGGTAATGTGGATAATAAGAGCTCGTAGATTCTGTACTAGACTTAATTATCCCCAAGGTCTCTAGCTCCATCACAGTGGGAGTTCCCTTTGTAGGTGACCATTGTCTAATAACAACAAAGACAAATACTTCGGCTATTAATACGCACAAGTCGGAGTTCATACGAAGAAAGATCAGTTGCAGAATATATCGTGGTATAAGCATTCAAGAATTTCTGGAGGATTAACAGTCGCCTCAACACCGAAGTGAATTTGAGGGATCAGGTGATGAGGTGGTTGAAGCCTGTGAAAAAGGTGTTCAGCGTATAATTAATCACCATACTTCTTCTTTATGGAACAATTTTACGTTGAGAGCTTATGGGTGCTCAGATAAGCTTACACCAGCTAAGAAAATTCGGAACAAGGAGAGAGGTTTTGGCCTTGAACTTCCTTACCGGTGTTGAGAAACGAATAAAACATAATTCGAGAAGGAGAGATGAGCCTATTCCACAAAGATAGATACCTGTATAAATAACTAACTAAACCATTCAAATTAACCAGGAATTTCCCGAAAAGTAATCCAGAAAGTAAATCTTTCACAATTTATCACTGAATTCCCGGTAGACAGGATTAGCAATGTTTTTATGATGAAAGTAATAGTTTTTGGTAATAAGACTAGTTCTGATTCCCAAAATAATACCTGCAATATCATCGAATATGTGGATATTATGTTTATTTGGAACATTCTAGAGATGCTTACCTAGTTTCTGCGAATGAGGTCAGGTAGATACTCACCAGATATTCTAGCAAATAACCTTCTACTTGGTTCTAGAAGAAATGTGTGGATCAAATTATGCCACTAGTAAAAACCATTATCAGCCAATAATGGCTTTGTCGGATAACTGGGTCAGATAATGAAGATTTAAAGAAACATCGTCTTATATCGTTCTATATCGAACCTTCTCTCCATATCCATCGCTATTTAAAAGGTAACAAACAGCAAGAGCTTAAAGCATAATGAACCCCATTACAGTAATCAGTCAATTCACCGAGACATTGCTGAATCTCTAGATGAAGGATACGTCGATATATAAATTATACTTGATAGTGTTTAATGTAATCAGTCAGCCGGTATTAGAGAAGAGCCCCGAATATTCTTTGGCATCAGGGAAACTGTCTTACCCTGAGAATTGTTTTACCTCACCGATATAACTTGTGTTTCAGTCACGGATGTAATATCATCCGAGGTAAGTGTGAGGACTAAATAATTACTGCATGCACACTAAATGAGTTAGCGAAATTATTAAATGGCATAACTCGAAACAGCCTCATTATGTCAAATATACTGACGTATACATGACCTTGAAGCCATGTGATAAATTTGGTGATATTATGTCTTCAAATGAAGCTTGCATTA
>JAODUP010001607.1:0-35000 GCA_025642065.1 Paralvinella palmiformis
TGTTGTTCTTACACACTTCATCCTTCGCCATTCATCAGTTAACGTTGGTGTATAAATTGCCTATTATCTAGTGATAACAGGTAGAAAATATTCGTATACACGTTTTCATCGGTGAGCAGCAAACAATTAGCAACAATTCTCTTGTACATTTTCCAGGATTGGCAAGATGACCGACTGAGATGGAATTCTTTGGACTATGAATTTGTCGACGATATCGTGGTACATCCAGACAGGATCTGGCTCCCGGAACTGGCGCTCATGAATGGGTACTTAATGGGATAAATGGTCAAATCCTTGATAAACAAAATACATTAGTGTCAATACTACGAGTAAACGCTTTGCTACTTCATCGGTCGCGTGAAACCAATATACTGAAATACATATACATACACCCACAGCATAACACTTACCATTATTATAACAAATATGTTCGGAAATAGGTATTTTTAATACATGATCTGAACTCTACTTCATATCAAATGACTTATCTTTCATTCAACGAAAATTAGATTTATCTCCGTTAGGGAGTGTTTACTTGCTTATTTTCATTAGGACATTTAATTGCCTTTTATTAATATTGAAACATATGAATTGGTCGATTGGCCAACGACTATTGCTGACCAGCAATAATTTATCTGCATCTCGAATATAATACGTTCTGCGTTGTTGCCGGCGTTAATCAATTTGAAACATACAAAGGTTGTTATGACCTATGTTTCAAAAGCATTTTGTTCGTCACCTTTCTAGGGCTGACGAGTTGGCGCCAGACTTTAGAAACATTAGAGTACTTATCAACAACGACGGTCACGTGCATTGGGAACCTGGCGGTAAGTGCAGAGTACGAAATGGAGAATTTTAAAGCACAGATCGAGGCGGACTGGTGCCCTCCGGGGAGCACCTGTCCGCCTGAATTCGCACTGGTCCACAAACATTGTGCAATAGAAAACACTATTTATTTACAACAATCACGCTTTGGGGGTTCTTAGTCTGCTTTCGTGCCGGGAAGCCATCGCCTCCGTGATAATTTACATAATATATGAGCTGGGTGACAGGCGATTGATAATGTATGCTCCTCATGCACATGTTCGGCATAAACATATACGACGATATCAAAGTCATTATCATAATGTATGCTCGGATTCTGTCGGATACACGTGCCGATGTGTGGATAACCAAAATGCCAGTATCAATGAAGCCTCGAACACCGGCCAGTATCAATGAAGCCTCGAACGCCGCTCAAACCGACAACCGTGGCGAACGTGGAAATACATTTGGTAAACTAACCTTAAATTAGCATTCGCCAGTACGGACTAGTTGGGGGAAAATGAAACAATCGCCCGGCCAATTTGCTAGTCCCATTTGCGAGTGGGCGGGTACTTGTTTTATACCCTGTAAGTGGTCACTTTTGGTACTAAACAGGGCCACATTAAGCTGAAAGGCGCAGTATCAACCAGCTTAGATAAAAGTGTTTTTCTTTTGAAAACTAAGAGAGACTTATGGAATTATATATATATTCGATTTTCGATATTTAGTCCATCGTTCGATTTATTCACGATACTTTACTCAAGCATGCCGGTGATCACACATACTTTTCAATATACTAATCTTAGAAAAGCTTAAGGCAGCAACTTTATTTTTAATAAACATTTTTTTATGATAAAAACAAATGATATGACTAGATAATTATTTTTACATATATTTGTAATTGAATTGCAATTAGATTTCAACACCAATTAATGTAGTCTTAACAAGTCATACAGTTGCATGACAATTCTCTCAACTCTATAGTTCGGATGATCTTGGGAAAGCAAATCTTCAATATGGTAAATTGGGTGAAAATGGGATGATCTGACTTAGATGTTTTCTCTGCATTGTGGGAATTATTGAATTAATGTTTAAGTACTTGGTATTTAGCCAGGTGGGTATATAAGGTGAACATTCACATAGGTTCACTATTGATAGTTATCTCATGCTGAATATAAACCAGAAACTATTTTGTAAAAAAAGTAAAAATCGATTTAAAATGTTTTTAAACTGATTTAAATAAAAACAAATCTGATTTTGTTTTAAATGAGGATGTTTTGGCAACCCTGGTTATAAGTACTAACTTTAGTAAAAAGAAATAGCAGAAACATAAAAATTATTTCACGAACATATACCTAACTTTATAGCTTATACCTAACATGAAATTAAAAACTTTCAGTTCCACTTCCCAAAGAACCGGCACTGTAGACAGTGTAGTATGAGTTATTAGTTATTAGAGAAAATATTTAATACAGGTTGACCACCAACGGTCCGTAACTACACACTTCGCTCTATTTAATTAACTGGCGACTCATAAACTACATAAAATATAGACACTACATTGTAGTGTCTATATAATAGATTGCATGTCTCATACTTTGGCTCCATTAGACGTAGGCGCTCTTTAAGTCGTAGTTCCTCCACCACTATGCGTGGTCTGTCACTATGAATTTTCCAATTTGGTTTGTGATGGCAGTCAATCGTGGAGAGGTAAACTTCATCTTTTGTTTAAGATGTAATGAAACCAAAACTCGCGAAAGCGAAGACGAAGTTGACGAATATCCGGGTAGTGTCTGTTTAAATGCTTGATCATGTTCGTAGTATTTCCAAACTTATATTACGAACCAAAAACTCTGTCAAGTGTTTCTGTAATCGGGTGCCCGAATTATTTCCAAACAAATGATTCATACGATTTGGAGGCTTAGACAAATTCCTGAGAAAGTTTATTTGCCCGCTGTGATGACAGAGCTTGATTTGGGATAGCCCATGCAAATATCACGTGTTGCGGAACCGAGTACTGTAATTGTCTGACACTTGCGGCCATCGGAAATCCACATGACATCAACGAAAACATCATTGAAAATTGGGGATTTTCTCCCATAATTGTATCAGCGAGCACAACGGAAGATTATTGTGCCATTTAAAAAAATAAACCGCAATTTGTAAATTGAAAAACTGTGAATTGAACCGAAAGGCTAAAACTGCGAATAGCGGAAATCGAAATTAATCGATCTATCTATCTATATATATATATATATATATATATATATATATATATATATATATATATATATATATATATATATATATATATATATATATATATATATCAAACGTTCTTTGGGGCAGGATCACTTGGCTTCTCTTTATTAGCTGTTAGAATATTAATAAACGAGCGAGTTTACCAATTAACAACCTGTCTTATCTCATCCCTAGGTATCTTCACAACTACCTGCGATATCGACATTCGCTACTTCCCATTCGACGAACAGTCCTGTCCGATCATGTTCGGAGCCTGGGCCTACTACACGGCGCGCATGAACATCTCGAACGCCTCGGACGTGGTCGTCACTCACGACTTCCGGCTGAACGGCGAATGGGAGGTGACCGAGACGAAGGCCGAATGGCGCGAAAACATCCTGCCTTGCTGTCCGAACACCCGCTATCCGTATGTGATCTTTACGCTGTTCCTGCGCCGACGGTACACCTTCTATGTGATGAACATCATTCTGCCGTGTTCCCTGCTCTCCGTTCTCGTCATGATCGTGTTCTGTCTGCCGCCAGATGCGGGCGAGAAGATCTCCCTCGGCATCTCAGTGCTGCTCGCCTTTACCGTCTTCTTGCTGATGGTCGCTGAGAATGTACCGAGGACGTCGCTCCACATCCCCATCATGGGTAAGTGACTTGATCATGGAATCGTTCGTGGGAGATGTCACGAGATGTAGCAGGAAAGCCAAATCTTACCGGGGTCCGCATTGTGAGGTTATTACACCAACGTGGTTTTTCACAAGAACTTGAGAAATCACGTTTTATTAGAATTGTGGAATGTTTAAAACGTTTCTATTCAGGCCAGGGTACAGGAACACCAATAAGCCTGAAATTCATGTAATGGGTAAAATAGTTTCAAAGAAAATGATAAAACCTGTTTATATCTGTACCGATGGGCATAATATATTCATAATGATACAAAGACGTTAATTCAGATCAGTATGCGTACCACTAAATGATTATATATATATATATATATATATATATATATATATATATATATATATATATATATATATATATAATACACACTTGGAATTTGACGGTAGAAAATTTCCCCGTAATATCATTTGGAATATTCATTATTATTTTTTCAAAAGAAATAAATTAGATAATTAAAATATAGAAATATAAGCTTGGTCTTCCTTAGACTCTTTTTTTCCTCCACCTAGTAGTTTTGAACTTAGACATTCAGAAACAGTCAATAATGCATTACCAGTAATGATACAGTTGTCTTTATGTTTAAATATTTCGAAATGATTCTGATTTAATTACTGTTTTTCTCGACTTCTCAGTAAATTTACCTGAAATCGTAGAGACGTCGACTAGACTGAAAGGAATATTTTGCGACCATATCCGAATCAGCACAAATGGTTATGAGACTTGATGGGTTTACGCTTGAATGTTTTGTGATTGGGTCCGTAAAAGACATTGCACAATTTCATGTTTACAATTATTCTTGGGACAGCCTGAAACTGTATGATTGCTTTCTCAGCCAGTCCTTCGTTAGCTAGACTACTACAGCTGTCGTTCATTGTATTCGACGTCTGCGAACTACTGAACGGGTTGTTAAATACTCCGTGCAACTCGAGGAGAACAGATACATTAGAAAACTGCTAATCTGAAACCTGAACATGAAATGAAATAGTTTCTTGGTTCCATATTAACCACAAAAGAAGACAGTTCAGATAGCGATGCCGGAGATGACAACAATGTTATGGATAGGCGCAAGTTTCGTTGCTAAAAGAACTCTAAATGAAAATTGTCCTAATATTTAAAGTGTAACGTCAACATATCAGCTTAAGCCAGAAAGACTCGGAAATCGTATCTTAGCAAGTGCCAGGAAATTTCACTTCACTTATATCTTTACGGTGGGGTTACTTTGGCAGGTAATTAAGACCGACATTTTATAGATAAGGTATTGTCATCCTTCCATTGGCATTGTAAAATGCCCTTGACTGGCTTCTGCTGATAAAGGTACTTAATTAAATAATTAGTTTTAACATTATTACCATTATTAAATTTTAATCAGCTTTCCGTGTTATCAGTAGGGTCCCAATTATTCTAGTTCTAAATTAATCCAATTATCTGGTAGAACATTGTCCGTGAGACATATAGGCATTGCTCTGAACAAAGTTGAACAATGGGTATTTGTGATTGCAGAAATAAGGGTGGAACCACATACGCATAGTAACAGCAAAATCATAACATATTAAAGTGCACATTCTAAATTAATCTAAAACTGATTGCAATAGCATAATTACTCGAAATACATGTCTTCAGTATTGCATCGTATTTACTAAATATACTAGTAACACACATTATATACCCTTAAAAGTAGCTATCTATCTATCTATCTATCTATCTATCTATCTATCTATCTATATAATATAATATATATATATATATATATATATATATATATATATACATTGATCAGTGATGCGTATAGTGTTATTACAAATAGCCTTTTTCCATTTTATCTCTATATACAGTGATCTATCTGACTTTCACAATGGCTTTGGGTACAGTGTCAGTTTGTATGACTGTTCTTGTCCTCAACCTTCATCATCGGGACGCCGAACGATCGGTGCCGAGATGGGCCCGGGTATTGGTACTCGGCTATCTCCGTAAGGTGCTCTGTGTCGGCGCTAGGAAGCCGAGGACGATGCAAGGCAATATGCGCCTGGAACGTCCCGACAAGAACATGACGCTGAGGAGCGGGCTGAAGAAGATGGCCAAAGAGGTCGGGCTCCTCAAGCCGATGTTGGCCAGCAACGGTGAACTGGACTCTCACTTCTCGAACTCCTGCCTCAGTACTCACCCCGAGCAGGTGTACCCGACGAGCCGGGAGGCCAAGCAGGACATCACGCACGAGTGGAAGGAGGTGGCCCACGTTCTGGATCGACTCTTCTTCTGGATCGTCTTTTTCTTCATGTCCGCTTCGGCGCTCATAATCATGATGGTGCCGCTGTATAAAGGAGAATTCGACGGCGGGACTTGATCCCGCTGTCGGATGTCGAACGTTCGATCATGTTACGTCGTTGTGACGTTGCTGGTGCTGTTCGAAAGGATGACGCCGAGGTTAGTCAATGCCTAGGAAAATTAGTGCACGTAGGCTACGATGGATTTCTCGATCGGCGACAAGTCATCCACCGCTGTGTTTAGTATCTTTCACATCTGCTGGCCTCCATGGATACAAGATTTATCGTCGGTGGACATTGAATGGTCATCCTCTGTACAGCGAAATCCGGTGGAGATTTCTTCCGTATCATGAACGGTACGGATACATCACTAATGGCGTATGCATTAGCCTGTTGCGATCTTTTTCTGTTGATAATATTTATCAGTCATTATCAGCTGGGAAAATGTTGATAAGTGTTTGTTGGAGCAGTTTGATGAGGTTGGTGAGGAAGCAAATATATCAGCAAAATTCCAGCCTCCTTTCAACACGCGTGACAATGTGCCATGAAATGGGATCCTGAAAACGACGAACGTGATTTGTTACCCTGTGCTTACGCATATTTCGGAATATCAAGGTTCAAATAATCAAACGTTGACTGTGTGTTTACTGAACGAGTGGTGTGGTTTAATAATGGCTGTGGCTAGTATTGAATTTTTAACATTGGAGACCTCACTATGGAAGGCATTCCAATTATGCTGCCCTCTTATTTGACTGACACAGGGATCTATGCAAAAAAATGGAACCATTTTTATGGTCTTAATCACCGCATAAAAGTCACGCATGCTTACGTGTGAGAGGTTCTAATGATAAAGGATATTCCTCTAATGATACTACAGTAATGACTTGGTGTGTGTCGTGTTTGTTCTTGGTAAATTAACGTTATAAGATTAAGACGCAACGACAAAGATAGGTAATTGTCAATGTTTAGTTTATTATGTCCGATGATACGTAACAACTAATAAGTATTGATTTTATTAATACACTGATTCTCAAACGAATATCATGAGCTAAAGTATAAAGTGTATACACACACACTCATATATATATATATATATATATATATATATATATATATATATATATATATATATATATATATATATATATATATGCATTCATGTGATATCATACACTAATATTCAGACATAATTCGTTACTATATGATCAGACAAAGCAGACAGAATGTCCAATGAGTCACTGTCGTAAGCATAATATAATAAATATATATATATATATATATATATATATATATATATATATATATATATATATATATATATATATAATATATATATATATATATATATATATATATATATATATATATATATATATATAAGTGTATATATTTGATATAAATCGCCTACAGAAGAAGAAGGAAAAAAACACCAACCAGTCATACCGAAGCATATACACGCAATTACACGATTACGACACCAACACATATGTAAATTGTAAAAGAAAGACTAGAGACGACTGAAAGCGGGGTGATCCATAGATCAATCCCACTAGCTTTTACATGTGTCCATTATGGTTCTAAGAAGACGTGTCTACAGCCAAAGATATGAGAGTTAATATTTTATTTATATCTGAATGTCGCCTGAATATCAGTGACAGCCGCTTTACTGCGATCTGCACATCAGTAGCATTAACGTGTTCCGAGAGATGTGCCATTTAGCAATTTACAAATATATGGAGTATTGGTTGTTCGATTATATTTGGTAATATATGAGTCACTGTTGTATGTAATGGTGATGTTTGATAATATGGTTTCACGATTGATTACTGTACATCTTTCATGGTGTTTGTTCCGTAACTGTAACTTCGGAAATTAATTGTGTGTGAATTGTGGTTGGAATGGATTTCGTAGACGAAATGTCTACTGTAATACTGATATAAGTAAAATTACCCAGTAAGTACACAGGACGTGCACATGCATTTATATACATACATGCTATATTAACTCATATAAAACATTCATTAAACAAACTTATATCAATTTAGCACTGATTTAGACAGTTATTTATTTATTTCATAACTATTTCATTAATCATAATTGTACAAATAAAAGAATTATAAAAAAACTAACATTTGTTGTAAAGATTCCACTGCATTTTGTAAATATTTTATCATTAACAACATATTCGCTGTATTTAAACAGCACGTAACCTCTCCAATACTAACTTTTCGCTAACAGTTCACTTCAGATAATCAAGAAATACGTCTATAAATAGTGGTTTCAGTAATAAAGTGGAGTTAATTTTATATTAGGTGAAGTGACGAATTTTGTGGAGTAAGTCGCAAACGTGAGTGAGTGAGTGAGTGAGTCAGTCAGTCAGTCAGTCAGTCATTCAGGTCATTACGGAATTAGTCCATCAGTTATTTAGTGGATATGCATACATGAACCTTAAAGTGTTTTAGTGGAAAAGAAACCAAGCGAAAAAGGAAATGTATGGTAACGGTAGAATTAATTATAAGAATCTAAATAACAACAACAATAATAATATTAATATCAATAATAATAAGTTCATCAACCATAATATTAATCAAGTGGTTATGTCATTCAACGAGATGCTGCAAATTTCTGGTTTCGAGCCTTATCCCCCCTCCCCACCTCCTCCTCCGTCATTTTTGTACCTAGAATGTTACCAACAACATCTATTTAGATAGCGTCTAGCCGACACTGGAATAAAAAGATATGTGTATGGCTAGAACTATTACATTACTGGGTGTCAGATATATAGCTTTTGTTAATGCTGTATCAAGGTGAAATGTCAGCCGATTGATTAGTCTCCATTAACCTATATCAGAATATTGTCTCCATTTGAAATTCCTTGAAACGGAAATGAAACGCAAAAATTAAGTATATAATCTGTGTTATCAGGGCTGATGCGAAGAGTTAATGGGGGGGTATATCTGTATTATATATTTTATATTCTTGCGTGTTCTTTGATGAGAAAGACATAATTATACACATACACACGCGAGTGCGCGCATACACATACATACACACAGACACAGACACACATACACACACACTCACATATATAAATATACATATATAATAGATAGATAGATAGATAGATAGATAGATAGATAGATAGATAGATAGATAGATAGATATAAATAGATAGATAGATAGATAGATAGATAGATAGATAGATAGATAGATAGAGGGAGGGGGAGTCACAGAGAACTTGGAACGCTATCAGCTAAACGCAAAATATTTAATATTTAGAATATTCGTCATTAAATTGCTCAAAATTGACACAAAATAGACTAGTTATGATTAATTAAGTGGCCGTAATATCGAACGGCTTAGTTACAATCTTCCCCCCGACGAATGTCACTATTTATTGATCACGTCAATTGTTGAACTGATATCCTGTATTCCATTGTGGCCATGATGATTAACGTATCTCCTATGTCTGAAAAAAAGAATATCCTTTAGGATGTTCGTTTGGGAATCAGGCATGATGAGGCTGTTGACGATCATAGTTTGTGAAAAGAAAAACATATAATATACATATTCTGATAAAGGTAGGACAGGAGAATTTCCTGGCTAAAGTAGATCTAGTTGAGCAGGATACCATCTGGAAATGTTATTACAAAATCGACCGAAACAAGATTATATCATCAACTTTTGCTAGTTTAGCTATTAATATCTCAAAATGCCGTCATTTAGTATATCGCCAAGCCATTGTCATCATCATGTCAATGGTGATATGGATGAAGTTGATGATGTCATGATGATACTGAATTTGATGACGATGTTGATGATGTCATTCAGGACGGCAATTAAAAACAAAGGTACCAGGATGCCATCAGTACGTAGGCCGTACATTGCCTTCTTCCAAGGTGTCTATAACGAGTTGACATTGTTTATGTATGGCATTACTAGCTTTGATATCCGGCAGGACGGGGGGGGGGTGCTCTTGTGATTTGTTTTTCTTTCTGCTAGATAATAGACTTTCAACATTTCTTTTCTACGGCAAATGTTCTTCCAATAGGCATTTTCACATAATATACAGTCTAGGTATGGTATGAATTCGAGAAATAGGTTTAGTCAGTCACTATATGAACATCTTAAGATATTTGGAGAATTTGTTTTATATGCCTTATTATTAATATTAATCATACACCTAATGTGACATTATAGCGAAATACCATACGCGTGAATCTTTAACAGTTAATTACACATTTCGATTAAATTATACAAAAACAAAGCTCCAATTATAATTGTCTTGAAACAATGTCCATTAAGAGTACATGTCTAGACAACTATTACAACGTTTTCGTCGTGAAGCATTTATCGTAAGTTCAATGCCCCTTTTCAGTCGATATATGATTAAGTCGATATTAGGTAAACTCAATTAGTCGCTATCGCTCCCCCCCCCTCTCTCTCTCTCTCTCTCTCTCTCTCTCTATATATATATATATATATATATATATATATATATATATATAATTTATAATCTGTATTATTGTTTCTAATAAATACACACAAATCGATTTAAATCTGGTTTTATGACATTTAGCATTTTAAGTCACATTTCTACTAATAATCAATCAAAGTGGAGTAAAACTTCGGTCGACTTGTAGGTAGCTAAACTGTAAACAACAGATTATTACTGTACGACCTTTAGTCCGATAAAAAGCTTCACTACTGGTTTTCCGACCCAAAAACGATGACATGTGTCTCCTAACGGAGACGAGTAGCCTCCCACCACTGGATCGTCGCCCATACAGACAGAGACTGGCCGATAACGTCTATCTCTAAGGTAATTATATTTAACAAGCTTGCGCCATTACGAAGGGAAATAATTGCGTTAAGTGATGAGTACCAATTGCATTTATTTGTGGTGAGCCACCGTACTAATGCAATTATAATGAGTACTATATGTATTGTTAGTTAGCAGGAATACGACAGCTGGTGCTGGTGTCTATAACAATGACGGTGCTATACTGATATTAGTAATGATGATGATGAAGATGATGATAATGGCGATAGAGATGATGATTGATGTTTTACAGCCGCTTTAGTTATATGGTAGGCTAAATGGGCCAAATTATGATAAATATGGTGATGATGATGATGATAATGATGATGATGATGATGGTGATGGTGATTACGATGATGATTACGATGATGATGATGATGATGGTGGTGATGATGATTACAGTGATGATGATTACGATGATTATGATGATTACGATGATTTCGACGACGACGACGACGACGACGACGACGACGATGACGATGATGATGATGATGATAATGATGATGATGATTACGATTATGATGATGACGCTTACGATGATGATGATGATGATTACGATGATGATGATGATGATGATGATGAGAAGGATAAAGATGATAAAAACGATAATGATGATGATACGGAAGGTGATGATAATGATGACGAAATTAATATTAGCAACAGCAAACGTGAATGGCTGAAAACGCCTACACACACCTATACACAGACACACACACAAACACACACATGAAAATATTAGGAACACATGTTATATCATAACGCCCCTGTGCTAGTAATCGAGTTACTTGCCAAACAATCAAATCATCTTTGTAATTTCCTTATAATTATTATTCCACAATATGCATTTCGAATTACTGCTGAATGAGTTACATCATTAAGGGCTCCAATTATGTTTTGTTTGTTTAATTGCAAATTTATTTTCAATACTTTTCTTATTAAGAAAAGAAGTTACTTGTGTGTATATTTAAGTATATTAAATAATTAACTGTATAGCTATTATAATCCCCATGTTTAATTGGCAGTATCGGTGATCTGCCTGAAATCGGCTATTCTCGAATGTAGGCCAATAATCCATTGTGCAGTATTGCTACTTTATTGTAGCTAAGTCACTTCGCTGCTTCCATATGTCGGTAGTGAACATCTTGATTCGTGTTACTGTTATGCTGGTTCGAACCCAAAATGAAGCTAGGATTAGCCTTTGCGGTGACGAAATGTTTTACGTATAGATTTATTTTGAGCCACGGCAAATTACTGCTGAATATAAACTGTGGTGTCAAAGTAGTTATCTTGTATATGTGTTAATTTACTACTGTTTGTTTTGCTGCTGTAGTATTAAATAGTTACTTTTGTACGTGCTTCCCCTTTTTGCATGTACACTACGTACAACTGCTTCCAAGTGTGCGTGACATATTTGTCACGTACGAAAAGCAGATTACCTGGGGCCCAAAGCTGACGAGTATTTGTATGCATAGATATGTGAAGATATAGAATATTGTATATTTATATTAAAATATGCATCTTTTATTTATGTATAGATTTAGGAAGCAATAGGTTTCAAATGGCGTTTAGGTGTTGATGTTCTGAGTCAGTGCCATTATATATGTAACCTAAAACAGACACACAAACTCTCGCGAAAGATAGTTCTTTTGAAATGATCGTAATTGCTTAATAAAATGAATGATATATCGTAGAATGAGGATTCAAAAGAAATTATACAGATAAAACAAGGAAACATGATTTGACCGTTATGATAAACGTTATTTGTTAAATGATCCATTAAATTTTCGATTGAGTTAGATCATTCAAGGATCCTTTCTTTGTTTTGCTTAATTGACAATATTTTGGCAATACTGTTCTTATTATTAAAATCAGATTCACGTTCTAGCATCAAAACGGCTAAATCACTGAACTATGCACAACAGATAATGCCACATTCACTTTTTTGTTCTTCCACTCATTGGTATTAGGTAGCCACACGCAAACATACACTTAGGTCACACTCCCACAAGGCACACCCACACAGGACTTTTCTTTTGATTATTATTTTAATTAGTTAATAAAATGAAAGGTATATTGAAGGATGGAAATTCTGAAGAAAATACAACGATAAGGCGACGTTACGACATAGCATTTATTACAATCATTGTTATTCATAGCGTTATTTTTAAATGACCCATTACATTTTCGAATGAGTTAAATCATTCAAGGCTCCAATTATGTTTTGTTTGTTTAATTGCAAATTTATTTTCAATACTTTTCTTATTAAGAAAAGCCAGATTCTAATATAATATGCCCAACAGATGCCACCTCCACAATTTTGTTATTCCACTCATATCCATTCGGTAGGCACTCTCTCTCTCTCTCTCTCTCTCTCACACACACACACTCACTCACACACACACACACACAGGCGCGCCCACCCACATGCCTATGGCTAACGTTTCACTTTGATTAGATAACATGTTTGACGCAAGACCTGCCGGAGGTTTATTGGTATAGGTAGGATTTGTTTGTTTATTCGAACCCAGAGTGAAAGTTTCGTCAGCATCTGTGGTGTGGAAACGTTCTTATGTATAGGTTTCTTTTGAACACAGGAAATCGATGCGGTGTCAAAGTAGTTATCTTATGTATGTAGTAACTCACCATTGAACCAGAAGCACATGTTTACTGCGAGTTGTGATTTCAAATAGTACTTTTGGTACATGCTTCCACTTTATGTACGTAGCCTAGATGTAATTTAGCGGCTTCCCTCATATTTGTCGCGTAGAAAAGGCGGAATACGTGGGGCCCACATGCTGATGAATAGACCAGAAACTTATATATATATCTACGTATAGATAAATACATTCTATGTTTGGATTGAAGTATGTATAGTTTTATTTATCTCAACACACCTATCAGTCTGTGCGTGTTTTCTTCGAAACAAACCTATCATATTCCACATGCGCTACAAACCGGCATAAAATAAATACCCGCACATGTAAACGAAGAAAGCAAGTACACACAAGCGCATACAACCATAATCAAAATTATATTCACATATAAACAAACACGTAATAGTATAAATTTATTGATTTTTTTCCATATCGAAATAACAAAATGCTTAATAAATAGCCAACAATAATAACCAAAACATAACAGATTAATACTTATAATCGCCATAAACTAAAACACCTAACAATAATACGGTAATATTAACATCATAAAGGTAACATAAATTTATCACATCTTAAATATTTATCTGTAAGCCGCACAGGCTATATCACATATTAATGCATAATAAATGAGTACAGTCTTTAACCTTAAGGAGAACATTACCTTTAGAAAGTACTAAATGTAGCAAGTATTCAATGACCAAATCAAATCGAACTTCTGCTTATTTAATTCGATTTCTTCATTACTAAACAATAAAGTGAACTTTGATGGCTCATTGATAATCACGACATACCACGTGACATGGTTACCATAAAGAAACATGGTTTACTACCTTACTTACTTACCTACTTTGCTCTGACTAGACCAGTAAAACCATGGTTAGTTTCGAATGTGTTCAGTTATTAATTCCATTTTTTTTTCAAGCCAGGTGTTTTTGTTTTTTTTGTCCTTTAATACACATTTAACCTTAGTTCGATGACTTCCCGTTAGAGTTGCGTTTCGACCTCGTCATCCTGGTTAATAACAGCATGAATTATTGTTTCCTTCGCTTGATTCCGACGGATGTCGGATACCAAAGACGCATGCGCACTATGGGAAACTTCGTGTCCGCCAACAACGTTGTTAATAATACTGGTATCCGTTGAAGATTGGCGTTTTTTCCGATTAATCTAAGTAGGAAAAACAAGAAGATGGAAAATAACTTAAAACTAATTACAAAATGATCAGCCCTCTTAGGTACTTCAGAAAAAGAAAACAGTATTTCTTGAAGGTTTTTCCTAAGATACCATACACTTTCATTAGTGACAACAGTCAGATATCAGTACACACTTAGTTGCTGTTAATATGTGTTTTTTACATGTTTGGCTTCCTTACAGATATGAAAGCAAAAATGGTTTATTTTAGTTTCTCAACTTAAACCTCATGCCATTTGGACTGAGTGAAATATCTGCCATTACTGCTTTCATCGGAGGTAGAATTACAGATATATTTTAATATATGTACTAACACATACATACACACACACACATACACACACACATACACACACACACACACACATACAACACACACACACACACACTCTATATATATATATATATATATATATATATATATATATGTACTTTGTTTTGTAGCCAGGTAATTGTCATTTGGTAACAATTCTATACCATTTATAAACATCATGAAAACCTGAGCTAATATCTTTCGTATATATAATTTTATTAAACAAAAACACACTCACACATACCCACGCCAATATATGTGTCTATCTATCTTTCTATCTATTTACCTACCTATCTATTTATATTATCGATCTATCACCCTCTCTCTGGTTATAGGTTAGTGTATTAATGGGGCTTAATATAGGTATTTATAGTTTCATAAAGTTAGCATAAAGATATTTATTTCGGTAATTGATCTAGAGTGTCTTAACTTCTGATAAACGGATTAAAATCCAGAATAATTTCGTCTAAAAACCAATGCTTTATATTTGGTTTCTTCTCGTGTTGTTCCGCTCACTGATTTAAACCAGTCCACTCTGCCTTCACTGGACCCGAATTAGATTACATTTAAGTATGTTTAACTAGAGAGTAAAATGTAAAGAGTAAAACTAGTCGGTAAAGTAAAGAATAAAATTAAGATGGAAATACTTAGTTTTTATAGGTGAGCCAAAATGGAATAATAACGTCTGAAGCCAATTTCGGGATCACAAAATACATATGACGATGTTCAAGTTTTGCGGCTACTTTCAGCTACGTCGTAAGCTATATGGGCCGAATATCACGCAAAGTGAATGATACAAAGTGAAAGACAAAATTTATTTTAGACAGATTTCGGCTGGATTTGAACCAAAGTGCTATGGGTATGTGGACAACCATGCCACCAGCTAGGCTATATGATTTATATATATATATATATATATATATAATATATAGAGAGAGAGAGAGAGTGTGTGTGTGTGTGTGTGTGTGTGTGTGTGTGTGTGTTGTGTGTTGTTTTGGCGTGTAAAATTAATTTAAGTTTTGGGTTAAATTTAATGTATTTTTATATCACTAGAGACTTAATGCATAGTTCAACATATTCTTTTCTCTTTTATTTAAATATTTCATACACAATAATATGTAGGTTGGACATTTTCTGTTTTGGAATGCTATAGTGTTCTGAATTAGTTTTATCGATTTAACAGAGAAACATAATGTATTTACTACACTTAATTCCTCTATTAATACATTAAGCCATTTGCTAACAGCTACCTATAAAAATATATTTTGTCTGATCGGGTCATCTAGTGTGAAC
This sequence comes from Paralvinella palmiformis, assembly GCA_025642065.1. Lineage (NCBI taxonomy): Eukaryota > Metazoa > Annelida > Polychaeta > Terebellida > Alvinellidae > Paralvinella > Paralvinella palmiformis. The sequence continues at coordinate 16,273 of JAODUP010001607.1, forward strand.
CTTAGGCTTTTATCAATATTAAGTTATGGTAGGTCACGCTGACTTTATTGTTGGATTCTATCACCAAGCAAAGTTTGTTATCGGATGATTTTCTATTATATATATATATATATATATATATATATATATATATATATATATATATATATATTGTTATGTGATTGAGTTAATACAACATATGTTAGAATTGTCAGTAAATGTACTTTTGATTAACACATATAAGTTGAAATATTTGATGATTGTCGGTGAAGGCAGATAGTGATGCAAACACGCACTAACCATAACAGACTATCACATCTTTCAGACATGTACAGTTGAATCAGTCCATTTGATACACCAATCATGAATAATACAAATCACTAATTCCTTGCTTGGCTGTTTTCTCATGAAACTAACCATGTGTAACTAGACATAGGGTTAATTCCGTTTTGTCAATTCCAATTCCGTTCAATTCCGTTTTGTCAATTCCAATTCAGTTCAATTCCATTTGGTCAAATCCACATCACTTTTATCAATTAAATTCCACATTTGTCAATTCCAATTCCATGCTTACCTACTCTATTTGCCATGAATAGTTATTAGGAGTACGTACTCATGGGAAATATTTCTGAATTAAAACAAAAATAGTAAACTAATTAGTGGATTCTATTTCTTTGTAGCAAACTTCAATTCCAATTCAAAATTTATCAATTCCATTTTTTTAAATAAGCAATTCCAAATCCTGAATTGAATTGACCCACATGTCAGTGAGTAACTATTATTTAATGTGAAAGATATAAAATGGATTAATAGAATCAGCGTAACATATGTATTGATCTCTTGCCAAATGGAGGATCATTACATGAAGCCACTGTCACTGGATGCGTGGTCAGCCACAGGTAAACACCAGCACCATCCTAAGATGGTTGTGTCTTGCTTCTCATCCAATTAATTAATAGTTTTATTAAATTAGTACGGCCCACTCTCTAAGCTCTAGAAAAGCTTCGGCTACGAGTCCTGCGCTCTAACTAACTACGTCATCACTACTCAATGACGAAGTATATTTTTGTTCCACACATGCCTGTTTATGTACCAACTTATAAGCCATTGACATACATACATACATGCACGCGCATACATACAAACCTATACCAATTATTATAAATAGTGCATTGGTATTAATACTATTTTAACTGACCTGCTTGTTATCGGCGGAAGTTCCACGACTCATCCCAGAACTGCTCCCGGTATGTTCGATGAGAGAAGTTGAGTTCCTTATCCGTATAATATGAGTATTATGCATTTGTTTCGAACGTAGTATGTTAGATATTCTTGAAAATAGTGAGGAATATCTCTGACGAAAGTTCCTATTGAGGATTCCGTAGATGAGCGAGTTCACTCCGGAATTGCACAAAGCCAACCAAAGGGATGCCGTGTGAAGGCCACTCGGCACTTGTAGCCCTGTTAGAAACAAGGTGAAGGTAACTCCTGCTGGGGACCAAAATAATAGGAAAGCAACGACTATCGTGAACAACGTCACTACGAGTCGGAGGTCACGCTGACGCCGGCGTTTGAGTCTTACCGGAAACCCGGTGACGTTTGATCGCAAGCCGTAGGAAGCCATGGAAGACCTGCTTCTTCGGATGGCCTTGAATATGCTAACGTAACACGCCGTCATTACTAATGTGGGTAAGAAGAGGCCGAAGACAACGAGACATACGTCATAAGAGAGGCTGTACGACATCAGAAACATACACAAGTGAACTTCCGGCACGTAGACGTATCTGCTCCATCCGGTCAAACCTTGTGATGCCAATACGATGGCGAAAATCCAACAGCTGATGACGTAGACAATTTTCAGTTGTGGCTTGAACATCCTACGATACCAAAACATCTTACAGATTCTGGCGAACCGCTCAACGGCTATCAGCATCATGAACTGGATCGAGGCTGAGCATGCGCACATGACGATGAATGCATTGACGTTACATACGATGTTAGATAATTCCAGTTTTCGGTATTGGGACATCACCAGACCGAAGGGCATAACGTAGCACGTGATAAACATGTCAGACGCCGCCAGATTGACGATGAAGACGTTGCAGCGCATGCGCAGTGGTTTCTGCAGGCACGCCGATGTGACGATGAAGGCATTTCCGGCGCTTCCGATGACCAACACAGTCCAAAGAACTACTAAACATATCAACGGTAGTTGGTATATTTTTGACGTAATTTCTGTTTCAGTTTTATTGGTCCATCCATCCATCGGTTTGCTTGGATACGCGCAAATCGCTTAATGACGTCATCCGCTATTCAGGTCATGTTTGTTGACATGCTGTTTACAAGCCTCTGTCCTTCAGTCACGACCAAATGGTAAATTCTCCAACAAACTGACAACTGTGCATGGCGTTTCGTAATCGAAAGAGTATTTAATGTAGCCTCAACCTTCTTATGATTGACATAAGGATACAAGTCTGGTTAACCCATTTAAGTATTAGGCGACACGCCAACGGAGTTCATGAAAACGAGACACGGTGGAGTGAACATGTTGTGTGAGCTCAGAGAAGACACTAACGCCGCCATATGCTCGTCTACGTAGTCCGTTTTGGATCACGACGTTTACGAGCTGGTAATTCACGGCATAGGGGCCTCACCGAGAGCGATATCGTATAATGTGGTAACTAGTTAAGTTGTCTTGCTCCAGTTACTAGGTACGAGTATACACCAAGGACTTTATGGTGATACGATCACTGGCTCAGTTACCGTGCTAAAGTAAACATGCTTCAATTGAATAGAAGTAAAAGGCATGATCGGCTACTTGGAATATCGTATATGTTGTATTTTTTCAACAGAATTATCTGTCTGTCTGTGCATTAATAATCATGAATGAACGAACTTAAATACCACAGTGAAAACCACTTTCTGGTAAACAGGAGTACATGCATGTACGCTCGCACACCCACTGTTCACGCCAGCATCAGCGACACATACGCCCACCCACCCACACACTATTGATATATATATATATATATATATATATATATATATCAACTAATACAACCGTTTTGACCAAATGACCATTTTGGCACATGTTCTTAATAAACAATATATATATATATATATATATATATATATATATATATAATTTTCATTGGCTATGCATTAAGTTGTTTTATTATACCTTATGTAGATTCTTGCGGAAGTGAAGACTTAATTGTGTTTATACATCGCATGTGCCAAAGAAGTCAGACTAAAATGTTTATGCCAAATTTTTTACCAGAAGCACATTTTGGCCCATGGTCTATATATTGATATATAGGAAACCGTATTAGTTATTAAGCACTTAGCCAGTGACGATTATATATATATATATATATATATATATATATATATATATCACTTATTTTCATGGTTTAATGTACAGATATCTCATTCGAGTTGTACATATTTTCTGGATTTCGACATGTTCGAAGATTTATAAGCCAAACTAACTTTTTATGATAGTGTCCGCCAATTAATTGGCTCAGGAATAGATCCTATCCCTCTTAAAATTCATGAACTCGGTGTGGTCATTGGTGTTTGGCAAGGTTGTCATAATTAAATAATTTTGTTGGTTTGTTCCTTTATTTTTATGGACGAGTGTTTTAATCAATTACGCTAGAAAATAGTGTCCATTAGGGATAGTTAAATTTAATAATTAAATTGGCTACACAATATTACAACCATGTATTAACACATTAAGTAGAGAAAAAGCCCCATGAGCTCCGCTCAAAATTTAGGATTGAAATAATATTGAATCAATGCATCATCACGTTTCAAGTATACAGTTAATTCCTACATTCCCACAACAAATCAATTCTCACAAAGCGTACAAGTGTACATAAAATAGGAGAAATATGGTAAATGCCAAGACCTTAAGTCAGACAATTCACAAAATAAAATGAATATATAAAACCTACTCATTCACACACACACACACACACACACACACACCTGACTACAACTTGGTAGTATTATACCTTAGATGTAATCATCAGCAGGCTGATTCAGTCACGTAACCCAATACAGCACCCAGTTGACACATCTGATATTGATCACCACATTAATAATATTAATAATGTACGTTTAATAAAGCACCCTTACTAGCAGGAGCCATTCAAACGCGCTGTATAAATAATATGTAATATAATAATACCCCAAATAATATGTCTGTTAAAACCCTGTAAGTAAATTAAAATGTTTTATTTATTTAAATGTGAAAGCGACTGTGAAGAAGTGCGTTTTTAGAACATATTTAAAATGTTCAAGAGACGACGCATTTCTAATATCTGCTGGCTACCTATTCCACAAAGTGGGGGCTGGCATCTGCAATAGTATCTGACTGGATGACCTGAGTTTACGGGATGACTTTCTAAAGGACACCAGTTCACAGAGGTATTCAGGCGCCATTTTATTAATAAAATACTGAAATGGAAACGCTTTCTAACAGGTAGCCAGTATTGTGTTTGAAGAATTTGAGTGATCTGATCATATTTTCCAGTATTTGTCACTATTTGAGCTGCACTATTTTCAATTTGCTGAAAGCGATTGATGTTATAATCAGAAATCCCATATAACAGGTCGTTACAATTGTCTATACGAGATGTAACAAAGGCATGGACTACTGTTACAAGTGCTTCTTTTGTCAAGAATGCTTTTAAACAGTGGATGTTCTTAAGATGGTAGTAGGCAGCTCGGCATACTGATGTGACAAGTTCATACATGTTAATACATTGGTCAAAAATAATCACTAGATTTCTTACTGACCCATTAAGGGTAATCACAGATGAACATATTTATAATGTTGGTGTTTTTAGGAATTTAACACAATGTGGCGATGCCAAATATTTAATATTTGTTTAATTATCATTTAGTTTTAGAAGATTTTGAGTCATCCATAGTCGAATATCGGCAATACAATGTTCTAAATTCTTCAAGGAAGAGAAGAAATTTAACTCATTGTCAGAATCCAATGATAAATACAGATCATCAGTATACAAGTGATATTAAACCCCACATCTCTGCGCAATGATCTCAAGAGGACGGGTATACATTGTAAAAACCAGAGGACCAAGAACTGAACTCTGTGGTACACCAGATAACAAAAACTGAATGTCATGAGCAGACACTGTCAAGGAGTCTTGTTCTAGATAGGATCGAAACCATCCAAGTGCTTTATCTGACAGACCAAACATGTCTTTTAACCTAGAGACAAGTACATTATGGTCAACTTTATCAAATGCCACAGACAGGTCCAGAAGAAAAAGTATTACTGGTTTACCTTGATCAATTGACATCATAATATCAATTCATTTTTACCTGAACCAAGGCTGTTTGAGTGCTGTGACCACTTTTTATGGGGAGACTATAGTGATTCATTAAGGTTATTATTGATTAAATATTTTTTTAAATGGAAATTAATGGCCTTTCTATAACTTTAGATAAAAATGTAAGATTTGAAACAGGTCTGCAATTGCTTAGAATATTACAGTCCATCCTGGTTTTTTTTATTAATGGCTTTACAAGGGTAGTCTTGATGGATCTTCGGAAAACACCCAGAAATAATGATTTTTTAACTATATTTGTAATTGGCATTATCAGCACACCCGGACAATCTTTCACAGGCCATGTAGGCATATGATCCTTTCCACAGAAAGCATTAGCTGACCTGTTCAGCAACTGTCTGATATCAGTCTCTGTAAAAGGATCAAATTTATCCATCATGGATATGCAGGACTCTTCTACCAATCTCTTACCTTGTGATAAGGTGCCGGAATGGAGCCCACTATGTATATTTCATATTTTTTGACATAAGAAGTTATTAAAACAATGGGCCATATCTCTCTCTATCTGAGTTGATATTATTTGGAAGGACAGTTTGACTTTTATGTAATACTTTATTCACAACACTGAAAAGAGTCCTTTGATTTCCCTTGGATGCTTTGATCTTTGTATTATAATATTCAGCTATAGCAGAGGCAAGAATATTTTAAACTAGAATTTTACTGACCTTGAACATTTCATAATGAACACACAAACTAGTTCTAATCCACAGGCACTCACAATACCAGAATTAACTGTAACATATACACAAATGTATGCAACTCACAATAGTTATTTCTCTCTGTGCCTGTAATGGAACATATGCAATTTATGGGATTTCACCACTTGCTAATTCTCTCTTTTATATGCTTCCTTCATGTTGATGTATTCACTAGTGTACTCAAGTAGAAAGTCACCAACTTGGAATGCTTCTGTGGCAAATACACCAAAGCCTGAAAATAATGTGTTGTGTTAAATATTTTATGTTGGGAAATATACCTTGCATTCAAACTGTACGTGCTAAAACTTGATAAGAAAATAATTGCTATGTAGATTAGAGTTTCACAGTAGTCAAGAAGAGAGACCACAATTAATAACTGACAAATTATTTGATTTATGATGGGCAATAATAACAATATTCCTGGAAATATGTAACTGGAGAATTTTCAGGTGAATTCTGGGCGGATTTTGAATATATGTATGAAGAAGTTACAGCAAAGGTCATTACATGTCTTGAGTGAAATATATTGCACAACATTGGCATCGTTCTTCTGCAACAACTTGTTTTGAAGGGTGTCTGTGTATATTGTGTAGTTATTTTCAATCAGTAAATGCAGTCAGTTTAGCACCGATGCCAATTATTCCCGAATCTGAATTATTTCTAAATATGCCAATTTTATGTTCGTAGATGAACAATAATTATTCACTCTTATTAAATTAAATAAACTGAGTTTTGAAGCCTTAATGGTGTATCAAGCCAACGCTTATTTTACGAGTCAGCCTCCTCTCTTTGTCTAACCTTTCTCCTTTCCGACTGTAAACATATTACGTACTTTAACTTTCATTCATTTTCCAAATAATGTCAGCTTGTAGCAAAATGCCAATCAGTTACCCAATCACCGAAAACGTTTTTTCTTATAATTAAATGATATATACTGGTTCAATTAAATCATTGATTGAATTACACTCTGAAAAATACCTGTCACACTGTTGTCAAGTTAGCCTTCAACAGGAAAATAAAATAATACTAAGTTACTAATACCTTGTTTGTCTTTTAGTTGATTTATTCAAACATGTAATTGCCCATATATATATATATATATATATATATATATATATGTTAATATGGTAATCCTTTGTTGAGACTATGTTTACTTCAAGTGTTAGCTTACATTGATAAGGTAGTACTAATACAAGTATTACATTGCATTGTGAGTGAATATACGCTATATGTTTATACACATATGTATGCCACTCACCGTTATGATTTCTCTCTGTACCTGTAACATAATTATTAATACCTTGTTTGTCGTTTAGTTAATACATTCAAACCCATAATTACACAACATTCATCATTGTAGAGGAAATACAATCACCGTAAGATATATAGAATCATGTACATAGCACAAACAGTACAACATAATATACATCCAGGAAACAAGAATATATAAACAATACACTGGTAAAAATATGAAAAGGTAGTATGGTAAAAAATTAAAATAATAAAACCATCCGGAAATTTAAGAATTTGTTGATAAAAGGACATCAGGTGAAGGAGTTTCAAACGTCTTTGTCTAAGTCCCCAAAAGGGGTACCTTCTAGGATATTGAATCAACTAAAGTACAGAACAAGGAGGAGTTTAGAGTTTATTTTTAGGGGATATAATGTTATGTCTTTAGAACATGCCTATCAATGAGAAAAAGTTCAATGATTTGACTTCGATGGGTTAAACAATGAAATACATGTGGTGGCACAACCCAAGAAATTAGCACAGGAAATCCCTCATTCAAAGATTGGAATAGAATAATGATTTCTCCGATTTTTGCTTTGCTTTTTATGGAGAATCTTCAAACTGTTGCTTATTCAGCACTGCTTCTATGTTGGAAAGGTTGCTGGGATCGAACCTGTGATCCAGGGAACTAAGTGTCAGGTGCTTAACCACTAGACCACCAGAGCTCACGATTTCTCTCTTCTCCATTCTAGGGAACAGGATTACCCGGAAAGAAAATTAGGATTAAATTTGGCCTGTTGTTAGACCACCTTCTTAAATACAACATAAGAAATAGACAATCTAAGGGCAAAGGGAAAGGTAAGAGTGGGAAAATAACAGGAATTTTACCAGTGAGGCTGGATAATAGGTATTCGGTCAGAACGACAATCGGACATTCAAAAATGTACATGTTTAATTGATAAAGAAACCGATACGGGATCGCAATAACTGGGATCCCGTCAGTGTTTTTGTTTGCTTAGCCACTGTTACTAGTTCCCCAGCTAAGGCTGCAATGTTTAAAGACACTTTGTTTTCTGATTCCTGGCGATATATATATATATATATATATATATATATATATATATATACATATATAGTTAGAATCCGTTAATTCCACAAGGTTTGTCACATGATAATATGACGGATAAACGCGAATGTCGGAATATCTAATCCGTGATATAGCTGTATTCTGTGTCACACATGTTTAGATCGTAAAGACATGCCGTTTTATGTGACAAAAAGAGTACGCAACATCCATTGGAACCACAATGACACTTATAATCTCGTGGTGTATTTATTTAATTTTATCAATTATGACAATAAATGACCAGAAGCAAAATTCCAACATAACGGTCTGTTATGGGGAATTAGTTGACAGATACCTCGCTGCTAGACAGCAGAAATATCAACGCGATGGCGTTTTCTCGCTGGACTCGACATATTGTTCTGTTATTATATCGACAGCCATAGAAATGAATCTGATAGCAAGTCTTATCTTGTTGAAGTGTGGGGTAAGAGACCCCTGGTTGTCGCCTATTAGGCACATCCACATGGTGTTGATTTCCTATTATGATGACGGCAGTTGTATAACGTGGTGGTACCTCAGTTTACTATAAATGTCATGTTCCGGGGAGAAAAACCTTGCCAGTTGCCTGGTTAGATTAAAAACTCCTCCTACTATAATGTCACGACCGGGATTCGAACCTCCGGCTTCCCGCACAGCATGAAACATGAGTACGGAAATCCCACGCTCTTACCCACTAGTCCATTTAGGGGGTCTGATATGTCCTCATTGTTGTTGTTGGTGTGTGTAAGGGTCTTTCTGCAGAAGTGGGGTTATGATGTCTGGTAGGAATGTTGATTTTCTTATAATCAATGCTGCTAGGTGATGGTCTTGGCGGAGATGACCTTTTAGTATTCTTCGTTCTTCCGGTACGCTGGGCAGTTGAGCAGATAATGTACCGGGTCGTACACTTGTTGTCGGTGCCGGCATAGTGTTTCGGGTGACGGACCGGTGAAGTTTCTTGTGTAAGCCCAGAAACGCAGTCTTCTGAGCTGGGTGTCGGCCAATCTGTTGTTGAGGATATTATGTCCAACTACAGTGGTCTTCTGGTACCAATCCTTTAGTGCTGATGTATAGTCTGTGTAGATCGATTAGAGATGAATCTGTCAAACATAAGGTTGAATGTGCTTGGAGTATGTTCGACATATTCGATAACGTCTAGGCTCGTGGCTTCGTTTGCTATTTTATCAGCTCGGTCGTTGTCCTCAAGGTTAATGTGGCTTGGAACCCAGTGGAGTATTACTTGGATTCCAGGCTGTCTGAAGGTTGATGCTGTGGTGTAGATTTCTGTGATGATTTCGGGATAGGTGTGGAAATTGGCTGTGGTGATGATGGTTAGTGCCCCAGTAGGGTTCCAATCTGCTTTACCTCTGATCTATCTTGGTGGTGTATGGATCCCCGGTGCCTTCTGGAAAGCACTGGTTATATGGATGCTATTAGCTATCTGGTTTGAAGTGAGTCTCTCATTTTGGTGCCAGTTTGTAGCTGTGAATAACTGTGGGGATACAATGACTAGATACAGTGTAGAGACGTAGACTGTGGTTGGAACGTTTATATCGTTTATCACGATGCTCTCGGATCTGTTTATTTGATCGAATAGATATAGGCCTGGTATGATCTTAGACGAGAAGAAAGTTCTTGGAATCTGTTGTTGCTCGGTCTAAATCAAAGAGGTGGCTGGAAGAAACGTATGTATTGATAAAATTAAGTGTTGCGTTCTTGAATCCTTCTACTGTTATGGTTGGTGTTTCCCATTCTTTATTTGCTGTGTATTTGGGGATAGGGACATGTACTAACTGCTGTGACAAATCCTCTGTCAACTGTAGGAGGGTTCATTAGTCTTGGGTTATGGTACACAATGTATCCTGTGAGTTTTGGTGTGCAGCGTTCTTGGTAAGTGTCTCCTGGAGCATGATGATTTCTAGATGACTGTCTTGAATGGTGGTTAACAAGAGATTCCTGTTTCCTTGGAAGACTCTAACGTTCTAGGAGATGACTGTGATGTTTCCTAGGCTGGTGACTGAGTTGGGGGTTTCGACGGGTTGAGTTCTCTGTTGTAACTCATTTGGGTTGTCGGGGAGATGTCTGTGCATTCTGCTGTTTCGGTTGACATTCCGGGTGAGGTTATGGCACTGTCTACGACTGAGTGAAGCATCTGATCTTGGGGGATAGACCTTTCTGTAGCTATGATGTCCTCTTGTGCCTTCTGGTATAATTCCATGGGAAGTGTTTTCATGAGTTCCTTGATTGTGTCCACTGTTTTCATCAAGTGGTTCATATGGGCCAGAATAGCAGTGACTGTTATTGTGACAGATTTCTTTGAGGTCAATGATTGAACTTCCTTTGGTTCCCGGATTACAATCCTCTTGACTGATTGGGGAAGTGGTGGGAAAGCTGATTATAGATCTGTTCTATTGTTTTGTTTTTTTTGCAGCAGACATATCGTCGTATAGTCATGGATCTGTAGAAAGGGACTGTTATCTCAGTTGGTGGGGTCTGGGTGGAGGTAAATAATACTGCTCGGGTCTTCTATTCTCCCTTGCTGATTCTTTTCATGTCTGTAAAGCCGTGGGTTTCTTGAAAATAGAAATCGGGTATTTGAAAAGGAACATTCGCAATTACGTACCTTATATTCCGGATCGGCGGCGACATCAGGGTAAACTTGATCAGTTTCCTCTCCAGTTCTCCTATTGTGATGATGGTGTCCCTCATCTCCGGGCATGCCGTTTTCAGAAGCGAGGCGCCATCCCTGGTGTGTTTTACCTCGAAGTCGAGTCCCGGGTATTCACTGTGTAGGCTCATGAGAATCTCGAATTCCGACTTTCACGGAGCGGTCTTTACCACCAGTATGGTGTGAGGTCTAGGCTGTGTTGCTAGCTGGCTTCGCTGTTTCTCCGTCAGTTGGTCTTCTACAGTCGGATGACTGTTTTTCGGCGAGTTGTGTCGCGAGCTTTTCTTGGTTTTTTTACGGTCTCACATTGAATCTGGGAGCTGCGATCTATTCCAGACATTTTACCGTGTATCCTGAGAAACTAGTAATATATTGTGAAGAAAAGAAAGAAAAAAAACAGGTACAATTCTAAGTACGGCAGTGTGTACTACGGCGTATAAACTGTCGAAACTCAATCGGCTATATATATATATATATATATATATATATATATATATATAATTTATTTCGTACTTTATACATGGTATGCAGTACAATAATTGGTAGTAGAAATATGAACAATGTCTACAAAATTAAACGGAACAGGCATAGAAGCAATCAGTCCATATAAAATCAATTAAGTGACATATATCGCCACGGCTTAGGTCTGTAGTCAATATTCCATCCCTTAACAAACACAATTCCTTTAGCAAAATACCATTAGCTACGCACTTCTCCTTATTTTCATATACACTTCTTAGGTATTGCTTATTCATCACTGGACATTCACCATATTCATCTTCATTTAGTTTGGACAGCAAAAGTCTCCTATTAATCGATACACGAGTTATGGGTGTCTTACATTGCAAATTAGTAAGGAATCAGGCCAGTAACTTATATCTCCGTTTTAAACCAACATGCAATAACCGTGCGCAATGGTATTGAATGTCATTGAAGCTATTGATTATTTTGAAGTTTGTTAATTACAGACATTATAAAGAAATACTCGTGTCACTTTGCCCATTAGTTTAACTCATGATCTGTTCATTGGGAAGATCACACATTTGTGTTTGTAATTAGCCATGAATGATTATGATTGGCTATCAGTTAGCCACATGCAATGGAACCATCACGTGCCGGTGTTTATTGCCAAGGACGATTGTCATTGGTTACGATATAGCAATTATTGCCGGTGGGCGTGTTAATTAACCATTACTGACAACATCTAGGTGTGTCTTTCATGACTGAACCAGCGGACTTATATGGCAGCATTTTCGTGTTGTCGGATTAGCGAGGTAATTTACATTAAAATATCACATTCTGTTAGCGAATTGAAGTGCCGGAGTCGGAACGGGGAACACGATTTATCCAGAGTTAAAAGTCATTTATAATGGAGCTAATTCAGTCAAGGACAATAAAATGTCAGAAGGTCGATTTGTCGGATAAACGATGTCCGGATTAACGGATTCTGATTATATATATATATATATATATATATATATATATATATATTATGTTAATGCTTATTAAATAATATTAAACAATTATTAGTATAATTCTTCAGAAGATCCGCAAAATAGATATAAGACTATGTTATCCGACCTACTGCCTACCGATCCAGGGTCACGGTGTCAGCTTTAGTGACGTGAACGGTTAAGTGACCTGAGGGGGGTGCTGTTAAGCTTAATTTGTACCTGGTGATGGGTTATACGGCACTGGTCAAATACGTTGGGACACATACGCACACACACACACACACACAGCACACGCACACACACACACACACACACACATATATATATATATATATATATATATATATATATATATGCTTAATTGTACCCATACCCCAGTACATTAAGTTATACGAAGTCAGTTTTTGGAATATCTTAGAAAATCATTGATAGTATATATGCAGCATTCTCGTGTCTTTTACATGCCGGCCTATCGTTTCTTGGCACTTACGCTACACTATTCTAAGTAAGAACGTTATGATAAGATATAAATACCTTCTAAGACTGGACAGCGGGAGATAGCTTATGGCATTGTATGGAATAAATCCTTAGCAGCAGGGTGTCGCGGAAAACGTGATTGGCTATTTCTTATTTTCGAATGGGCTTTTACAAGAGAAGTCCACTTTAAAGAGGCATTAGACAATATAATTGGATACATTTAAGGATAAAAGTTAAATAAAAGGCGAAAGGAGTAATAGTGGGCTGGGACTACGAACTGAATTAGAAAGTTGGATTTGTCACTCATTTGGTGCAGGTGAAAAGTGTAATAAGTAGGCCTAGTCACTAGTGTAGAATTAGTTTTTGGATTATTTATGATGCAAGGTGCGTTATGATGTTTTGTGATAGATATGTGTCTATATGACCATTATTATTACTGATCATGTATTTCAGACACCATGTTATGTTCTTTTTCCACATTATCACCATATATTGGCCAATGAGTAAATATATTATAAATTTGTGCACTTTATTATGTATAAATGTTATCATATGACATGAATATATGAAATGAAAATAACACACATCATATAAAATATCTACAACTACAAAGCTGTGAATGTAATCCTTAAATATTCAATAAATAATATGTTCTGCTATGAAATAATTACTGATATTATGCAAGTCCAGAATATGTATTTTGAATTTAAAAGTAATAATTACAAGCTTTTGCAAGTGTATATAAAGACACAAGAAATAATAATTATAATAATAAAAATTAAGGTACATTTAATAAAGCACCCCTTACTAGGAGGAGCCATTCAAAGGCGCTGTACAAATAATATGTAATATAATAATACCCCAAATAATATGTCTGTAAAAACCCTATAATGATTTAAAAGATAATAATTATTTATCTGTGAAAGAGACAATGGCACCTGCAATAGTATCTGACTGGATGACCTGAGTTTTCAGGATGACTTTCTAATGGAAACCAGTTCACACAGGTATTCTGGCGCCATATTATTAACAGATTTTTAAGTTATTAACATAATCTTGAAATGGATACACTGTCTAACAGGTAGCCAATGTAGTTTTTGAAGAATGGGGGTGATATGATCATATTTTCTAGTATTTGTTACAATGTGAGCTGCACTATTCTGAATTCGCTGAAGGCGATTAATGTTATAATCAGATATGCCATATAATTGGGAGTTACAATAGTCTATACAAGATGTAACAAAGGCATGGACTACAGTTATAAGTGATTCTTGTGTCAAGAATACTTTTAAACAGTGGATGTTCTTAAGATGGTAGTTGGCAGCTCGGCATACTGATGTGACATGTTCATGCATGTTAATACTTTGGTCAAAAATAACACCTAGATTTTGTACTGACCCATTAGAGATAATTGAAGATGCACCCATCTGTAATGCTGCTGTCCTTAGAGATTTAACACAATGTGGTGATGCCAAATATAAAATATTTGTTTTATTATCATTTAGTTTTAGAAGATTTTGAGTCATCCATAGCCGAATATCTGCAATACAATGTTCTAAATTCTTCAAGGATGAGGAGAAATTTAACTCATTGTCAGGATCCAGTGATATATACAGATGTGCGTCATCAGCATACAAATGATATTTAACCCCATATCGCTGTGCAATGATCCCAAGAGGTTGGGCATACATTGTGAAAACGAGAGGACCAAGAACTGAACCCTGTGGTACACCAGATAACAAAAACTGAATGTCAGATAAAATACCATGAACAGACATTCTCTGGGAGTGTTGTTCCAGATAGGATCTAAACCATTCAAGTACTTTACCTGACAGACCAAACATGTCCTTTAACCTAGAGAAAAGTACATTATGGTCAACTGTATCAAATGCAGCAGACAAGTCCAGAAGAACAAGTAATACTGGCAAGGCTGTTTCAGTGCTGTGCCCACTTTTATTAATAACTAATAACACGGATCAATCAACAATGCCTTAATTCTAAAAGTTTATGGTTCTTTTTACCAATGTTCGAATAAATCAGATTTTTCAATTAAATCAAATTATTTTGACCAAATTGATTTATTTGATTTTTTTCAACATTTTTGACAATTTCATAAGAAATAATAGGTAATTCTAAAAATAAATAAATATGTGGAATATCATAATATACCCAATAAGCTGAACATTTCATTATTTATATAGCATTTCTAAAGAAATAAAGCAAAGCTGCTATGTACAAATTTGAACTATATTTTAAAATACGTACAGTTAAATCGACTGGCAGTAGGAAAGAGTTATCAGGTATGGTAAGTATAAATTTAAGATAATCTGAAAATCAATTTGATTAAATCAATGCCAACCTGTTTTTACCCTTGCAACTATTGAATTGTCTACTATCCACAGGTAAAACATGGCATAGAAGGATATTAATATACAAGTGTAAAACAAACTGTAATGTTTTACAATAATCACATTCTAACTTTCCTTGTATCTTTGAAAGCATAAGTGTTACTAGTATAGAATTAACTTTACTGATGTGGAGGATCTTTTCAACATTATTACGGAATTCTGCTTCTATCAATGTACACACTTCCGTTAAATCTGAACTGAGTACAACAAGAACACCGGTGGGAATATTTTGATACTGCTTAGCAGCAATAAACACATGGAAAGAGTTTGCTTTATTTAAAAGACCAACTAAACCTGCAGCACATTTACCACACACAGTTTTTTTGGTAATTTTGCAAGAAGTGTATCCCGCTATATAAATGATGATAATGGCTTTGTCTACTGTAGGCAGAGTTTTTGGACTAAAATAACTAGGTCTAGTGGTAGAGTGCTGGACCACAGATCACTACCACCTGTGTTCGAAACCCGGTGTGGGCATATCTGAAGGTTGTATCATCTTTCACTTCGTCTCATTATCTTTGGAAGTCGCTTGGCCCATTTAGCCTACCTTGTGCACAAGTGGCTGTACAACTTTAATCATCATCAATCTTGGAAGAAGGAGTTGGTGGGCGTAGAGGCTCATTGAACCAAATCCGATCAGCCATGATCTGTCAGAAGGCAATATGGAATCGTGCGGGATCAGGGTTGTCCCTGTTACAACCATTTCACCCTCCCTGAAAACACTGGAAAATCCACAAGTTTGTGTGTTGATTTGGGAGCCATTGTGAGAGGTAACACTGAATCGGTGTAGTAAAATGAAACAACATTGTTCTCTCCAACTTTGAAACCTAACGTTTTAAGATTGTTGTGTATATTCTTCGATAAACGTGGTGGATCATAGAAGACAATAACATGATTAATGTTGTGCATAAATATGGCTTGCTAACAGATGCCTCTAGTTTTGTGACCATTGACTGATTATTTTACCCTCGATCACATATTATAGCTTTGACAATAAGACATGTTGACTTGCAATTTTAATAGACTTCAAAAGAACCTTTTCAGCCAATCAGCACTCGGAGGTTATAAAATAGCTAACTGGTTGCTTCCACTTACATTGTTACATGCTAAACCTTTTAAGATGAACACAACTACTGGCTAAATAGTCCAAAATCTGCAACCCGATCATGCTCAGGATTATATGACACATTTTCATTTATTGCCAGTTCATCAAAAACAACACAGCATAATTTCAACTGGTCTGGCATTACATTAACGTTAAGCTTGAAAGTGTCCAACAAAGCTTTATTAAAACCTGGATAAATTGTGACATTTCTATGGAGTGTTTTCACTGGTGGCAACAGGAATACTTTGGCAAGGAGCTTTCATGTTTGTGGATTGGAATGTTGAAGTTGAGATGACACAAAATCAACAGCTGGACCAGGCATATATGTTTAGCAAGTTCCTTCACCAACTGAGCTACAGACATGTCATCTGTAGCTGTTACTTTGAGTTGAGTGGCCTTGAGCACATTTCATTTCAGCCTGGTAATTTGTACTCATAATCTGGATGTAGGGTCTACATGCTTTCATAAAATTGTTGCTATTGGGTTGAGTCCTCTTGTATCGCTGCTATTAGTATTAATCTGAATTTATTCTGATTTATGCTTATATTATTCATACATTATTCATACTGTGTATTAATATTTTATTTTTCCATTTTAGGTTTAATCTTTCTTGGCCGTAGTGTTCGACACAAAGCCTGGTTTTGTTTTAATCATGGTTTCTTTTTTTATATTTAGATTATCCTCTTCTGGATTATTTTAGAAATTAGTTTTTTATTCTTTATTTTTCTCTAATTTTAACGGTAATTAATTATACTTGCAATTAAATATTTTTTTAAAATCAGTTTGGAGTTATAATTGTTGTTTGAATGAAAGTATAACACCTGTGCCAGCGCCTAAAATATTTTTATTAAACACACACACACACACACACACGTGCGCACGCACGTACACACACATGCACACATCCATACACACGCATGCACGCCCGCACACTCACACACCCCTCGCTATCATTAAACCTCTTATCTGTTACGTGTAGTTATTATTTATCCTTTTCATTAATAATTTTAGAGCTAACTTAAAAACAATTTCCGATACACTGTAAATTAGGATTACAGTGTTAGCAGATTTATATATATATATAACAAACAACCAGGTTGGTCTACACACACACACACACACACACACACATATATATATATAATATGTATATTAAATATCTAAAATTCTTGTATCATAATTTCCTCTTTTAGGGTTTAACATATTTTCAAATCTGTACTTGCTTATGATTCCATATTTTATCTTATTTCCACATTTTAATCTCCATGTTTTTAATACAATAAATAAATTATCACTACAATAAATTGTCAGTTTCAATCGATATATAATACAGGAATTTGTTATCTTTTTGGTTATATTTTGGAATAATTGTTTACTTTTACTTGCAGCAAATATTTCTCCTTCACGTAACATCATCATTTACAACATTACTGAAGCGGAAGTCTTCTATGTAAGTGAGCTGTTTCCCCAAAAACTAATTCCTCATATAGCGCACCCATATAAATGTATAATTTATATTACACATAGAAATAGCGTAACCTAGGGTTCGTGTGAATACGTTATGATAAATTGTAAGCAACGTTTCTATTGGAGATAAGATATAGTGTACTCCTTAAGCACACAAACAGGATCCCTTTATGTCAGAGAAGATGATATATTGTAATATATTACTAACTAGAGCTGCTTATATATATATATATATATATATATATATATATATATGTGTGTGTGTGTGTGGGGGGGGGTGTTTAGGGGATGGGTAGACGGTATCTACAAGCATTGCCTGTAATATTGGACAAGTCATTATTTCCAAACAAGTTTCTTATGGAACATGGTTGGGAATAAAGTAATTAGTACTATAGATATAACCAATAAAGAAAGATAGTGTCATATAAATAAGCTAACACATCTTCCATTCACATAATCCATTGCGATCATAATAAGTCAATATGCATAAGCTTTATAAAAGGATTTACTTAGAGAAATATTTATGACTCACTTACAAGTAGACAGTTTCATCAATATTGGTCATAGATAAGGATACATATAGAGAAAAAGATGCAAACAACAAACATATAAACAGATCCACGGGTATAGAGACTAGCATGCAAACAAAACAAAACTATGTCCTACATCTTTGTAACACAGATCAAACGAAGCAGTGCAAATAATATTAGCTGCCTGTTTATTTGCAAACCTATAGCATTAGTAACACGTATA
>JAODUP010001607.1:37500-39491 GCA_025642065.1 Paralvinella palmiformis
GAGAGAGAGGAGATAGAAACACACTCACAGTTGCATATTTATATATACCTTAAACGCACTTTGGCCGTGCCAGACATCTTATCTATTTCCATCCAGATTCCTTATTACACCAATGTAAGAAAGTTATGTCGTTATTACAACATGTTTGAATCTATTAGCGTTGTTATGTATAATGTACAAACTATATTGTTGTCCTCTTATGTGGTCTGGCGAAACGACCTATTAATTCATACAATGCTGCTTGGTGGATTTATACTCCTGGAGTCGTTTGCTACTGCGGCAGGCATCTCCATGGGTATTAAGCTTGGGATAGAGTTTTTCCAAATATTATGAGTAATTAGGTTACACTGATATAGGAAATTTGCTAAATGTATAGCTATTATAATCGTGACGTGTCATTCGCAGTATCGGAGATCTGCCTGAAATCCGCTGTTCTCGACCATGGGTCAAATACATCAAGTGGATAGGCGCTTTAATTTAGATCCCACCACACCTAACTGCATATGCTTAAGGACGCTAAATTTAGCGTGAATGAACGTTCCCTTAGTGATGACCGGAAACGTATGAGGATTAGCTGTTAGGTTCGAGTAAATCGTAGTATTTACTCAGGTTTGAGACGATATTTCGTTCTAGTCCAGTAATAATCCATTGTGCAGTATTGCTACTTTGTTTTTATTTTAGTTTAATCGCTTTAGTGAGTCCATACTGTGTTAGTGTACATTCTCTTTGTTATGAACAAACTGTAATGTTTGTTAACACGCTGAGGCTATATATAGGGCTTGAATTTTCACTTAGGTTAGATAATAACTACGACGCCAGACCAGTCGGACGTGTATTGATACATGGTTCATATAGATAGGATTTATTCAGTTATTCGAACCCAGAATAAAGCTGAGGTCAGCATCTGAGTGTCGAAATTTTATATACAGGTTTATTTTGGACCACAGAAAATTACTGTTGAATGTAAACTGTGGTGTCAAAAAAATTTATGATATGTATTAGAAGTCACCATTGAACCACACCACGTGTTGTTTGTTGCGAGCTGTGGTATCAAATGGTATGTTTTCGTGCTTCCGCTTTTTGTACGTAGCCTGCATGTAGCCGCTTTCCTGTGGGCGTGACATATTTGTCGCGTACGAAAAGCGAATTAGCTGGTTCCCACAGGCTGATGAGTAGACCAGACACATGCTTAGGTATACGCACACATTTATCAATATGTGTAGGTATGGAACATTTTATTTTTAGATTAATTTATGTATAGTTGTATTTAGATTTATGGAGGTAGGTTTCGAAGGATGTTTAGATATGTTGATGCTCTGTGCCTGTTGCCTCTTACTATGTACCATAAAACACACACACACACACACACACACACACACACACACACAAAAAAGAGAGAGAGAGAAGAGAAAGGGGATATATATATATATATATATATCCGTTGTCTTTTTTATATATATATATATATATATATATATATATATATATATATATTTATAGCGAATTAAGAATAGTGCATCTCGCATAGTGACAAATACCCGAATTCTTCAAATACTACATTGGCTGCCTGTTTGACAGCTTATCCATTTCAAGTTTTTATTATTAATTTGTAATATATTAAACAATTATCAATTATATGTGAATTGGTGTCTATTAGAAAGTTATCTCGAAAACTTGACTCGGCTTAAGTCATGTCGTGATTGTGCGTTTACCACTGCAGCACCAACTTTGTGAAATAAATTACCGACAAATATTAGAAATGTATCGTCTCTTGAAAAGTTTAAATCCGTTCTAAAAACATACCAGTTCAATGTTGATTTCACAGATATACATAATTATGTTTTAAATCTATAATATTATTTTTACAGAATTTGAATTATTACGGCTAGTAAGGGCATTTAATTAAAAGTACATTATTATTATTATTATTATTATTATTATTATTATTAATTTTAATATTAAGTGAATTTATTTTTTGATTTAAACCCAAA